>CAUYQG010201680.1:0-19121 GCA_963574415.1 Tarsius wallacei | reverse complement strand
TTATGGCTGCGTAGTATTCCATTGTGTATATGTACCACATTTTTTAAATCCAGTCCTCTTTTGATGGACAGCAAGGTTGCTTCCAGGTTCTTGCTATTGTGAACAATGCTGCAATAAACATCCGAGTGCAGGTATCTTTTTTACAAAGTGATTTGATTCTTCAGGGTATATTCCCAGTAGGGGGATCACGGGGTCATAGGGGAGGTTGGTGTTTAGAGCTTTTAGGAATCGCCACACTGCTTTCCACAGAGGTTGCACTAGTTTACACTCCCACCAACAGTGTAGAAGTGTTCCCTTTTTGCCACACCCTCTCCAGCAACTGTTATTTTTTGAGTTATGCACATTCATTTTCAATATGACCTTCCACTACAACTGTGAAAATCTGATTCTATTTTCTCACACGTGAATCTGGGTTATCATTGTGAATAGTCTTGACTAGTTTAGCGCAGTGGAAGTAACACTGTGTGACTTCTGAACCTAGGCCTCAAGATGGCACATAGCTTCTTCATTTGCCTTCTTGAAACACTGCTGCCCCCATGTAGAAAAGTTTATGGTAGCCACCTAGAGAATATGAGATCATATATAGAGAAAGAACCAGCTGACAGCCAGCATTAACGACCAGATAATTGCCAACACACAAACTTGTGAGCTAATAAATTGTTATCTGAAACTATTACATCTTTAAAAGAGTTTGTCACATAACAATAAACAACAAACACAGGGACATTAGAGTACATGAACTAGAAAAATAAAATATAATGGGTTGTATTAATTACTGCCTCAATTTGTTTATGGCCTTATTTATTTGTTTGTTTATTTTTATTTTTTATTTCTTTTGAGTCAGAGTCTTACTTGGTCACCCAGACTGGAGTGCAGTAGCATGCTCATGGTCACCACAGCCTCAACCTGCTGAGCTCAGGTGATCCTTCTGCCTCGGCCTTCCAAGTGGCTGGAACTATAGGCATGAGGTACCATGTCTCGCTAATTTTTTGATTTATTGTAGTGATGAAGTCTCATCATGTTGCTCTGGCTGATCTCAAACCCCTGAGTTCAGGCAATCCTCTCACTTCCACCTCCCAAAGTGCTGGGATTACAGATGTGAGCCACCACACCTGGTTATAGCCCCACTTAAATAGCCTATCATATGAAGACTAAATTGTAATGTTTTTGTTAAATTGTGTGAAATAAAAAAGAGGAAGCTGAAAAAGAAGAGCACTGTTAAAATATAGCATGTAAATACATAGATTAAAGATTTAAGCATGCAATTTTATTTTTGTAAATGCTCCAGAGAACTCAAAAGAAACCATTACATACCATGCCCTTTACCTTTTTCAGTGCTAACATTTAAGCACAGAGTTACTCAATACTTCCAAACTCCAGCAGCAGTTAGCACTTCAGCAAAATCAATTATGAGTAATGGTCTGCTTAATAGTACCTTTGATTTCTAGCAACTCATTTCTCATTGGAAAGAAGCTCAATCCACTTTAAAGCCCAATGATATGAACAAGCTTATCCTAAACCTCATATTTGAATATCTTCCTTGAGACCACTCCTGTTACTAATTTCTCTATCAGGTCCAGATAGCAGAAAGAAACCACACCAGTTATTTAAAGACAGAAATTTTAATGTAAATAATTGTTAATTAGTTATCTGTAATATAAATAGATATCTGTATTGTTTAGTTGTAGCAATTACAAAGGAGCAGCTAAAACACCCCCAAAGTTGAAAGAATACAAGAAAGGTATTGAAATTATTAAAACTTATAGGAAAGGGTCCTAAGAAACTAGACTCAAACCTCTGAAGGTTTTTCACACCCGATGTTGGTGTTTCTAAGTGTGGAACTCTTTTACACTTGGAATTCTGGCTTCCAAAAAGAAGGCACCAGGTTAGTTACTGTTGCTCTCTGCAGGAGTAAGATGCAGTGAAATTGATAATGCAGGAGCTGGAAAAGCTGAAAACCATACATAGTTGCTGGTAGAAGAAGAAATTATTCCTCCTTGGTAAAGAAACATGGCTTAGCAGTTGCTCAGGATCACAAGCAGTTGAGGAGCCTATGGAATGCCCCCAAACCAAACAGAAACAAATAAGTCCCTCTTCCTCCTCCAGGCTTGCAGTCATTTTCTAGAGCACATTTGGAAGAGCCAATCACTGAGTCAGGTGACTGAACAGAAATGTGTTTTGCAGGTTTCCAGTTTCAGTATCACAAAACAGAGTCTAGAAGGGGAGTATAGAAATAAAGACAATAACTTAATACATATAAGCTGAATACAACTCAGAGAAGAACAAAGAAAGGAAGGAAGGAAGGAAGGAAGGAAGGAAAAGGATAAACAAATAAATAGAGTAGGGAAGAAAAATATAAAAGGGGTCAATATTAGTGATGGTTTAGTGGTGTAATACCTTCATTTGGGTTGATACCCTATACTGCTGCACTATAAGTTGTAGAAATAGAAACAACAACAAAAAGAACAACAAAAGATAATTTCTTGCAAGCACTGAGCCCAGCTTTGAATCATCTTAACCCAAAGAACTGAAAGAAATTGATTTTGGGTTACTACAGTCCAAAGTACTAATAAGGAGCAAATAGGCATTGTGTCCATAATAAGATAATATCATCTTAGGGATTATTTCTACAATTTCTGAAGAAAATATTTTTTCAAATCATAAGTATTAATGACATGATTAGAGATCAGCAAGAAAGGCTTGAAAGAAACTAATATAACATAATCATTAAAGGACAAACCACATAAGTTTTAAAAATGGCATATGTACTGCAAATAACATAAAGGAGTGATTGATGTGATTACTAATTAGGAAAATACAAATTAAAAGCACAAGTGAATACCATAACATATCCACAAAGATGAATAAAAATGAAGACTGAAGACAGCAAATGCTAGTCATGAAACGAAGCACCTGGAATTCTTAGATATCATTGGTAGACATGTAAAATGGTACAACCTCTTCAGAAAAATGCCTGGCAATTACTTATAAACCAAAATACATGATTTCAAGTCAACAAATTTACCCAAGAAAAATGGAAACATATGTCCACAGAAAAAGTTGAGACAAATATTCATACCAATTTTATCCATAATTTTCCAAAACTGAACTATCTCAAAGTATCTGTTAATGGAAAAAACAAATAAGCTATAATTTTTTGCAACAGAATACTACTTCATAATAAAAAGGAATAAACTACCACTACATGTAAAAGCATAGATGAAAATCAAAAACTTTAAACTGGATGAAAGAAGCTTTCTGCCACAAAATACTGAGTACCATATTTATTATTCTATTATTGTACAGTTCAAAAAAAAAAAGCCATAACAAATGCCTATTGGATAAAAACAGAACATAATTTTAGCTTGAAAATGGGGTCGGAGATATACTTAGAAGGGCTACAAGAATACTTTTTGGAGTAATGATAGCATTGTATATCTTGATAGGATTTGAGCTTTATGAGGCATACTTAAAAAAAAAAGACTCCAAATAAACAAATCTATTTTTTATACAGAATTTTAACCAAAAAATATAAAATATATAAATAAATATTGAGCGAAAGTTAATAATATGCTTATCAGAAATATTATGCAGAAGAATATTGATATCTTCAACTTTCTTTGAAATTAATAGTAAATAAGATAAACTCATGGATGTAGAATGAGTGTATAAAATAATAAATATGTGATAGTAATCAAGTAAATACATTAAAATGTTAATAGTATAATATAGGTAGTGTGTATACATGTGTGTATTCAGCATAACAATATTTTAACATGTCTATGATGAAAACTTTGCATAACAAAAATTTTAGAAAAAAGAAAACTGTGCACAGCAGGAATAAGTCAACATGAAAATCAACTGGTGGAACAAATAAATAATAAACAATGGTCCACAGGATTTTAAGATTGAAGTTATAAGTCAAAATTTTTTTTAAAAGCTATGCTTAAAATATGCAAGAAAAAAAGCAAGAAAGAATTTTATCAGAAAACTGGAAATTATTTTTTAAAAAGACACTTGCATGTTTGAAAAAATACTAAGCATATATTCTAGAATTAAAACTGAAATGAACACAGTAGATTCAAAAGCAAATTTAACTCAACTGGAGGAAAATTGGTGAATGAAAGATATATCAGAAGGATATTATGTGAACTAAGCATAGAGATAAAATAAATGAGAAATACAGAAAATAATCTAGGAAAAAAGTAATATCTAACATATGTATAATTGGTGTCTTAAAGAGAAAAGAACTGAGCAAAAATGATGCTTAAAAACAAATGACTGATCATTTTTTAAAACTGATGAAAGACATCAAATCACACCTCCAAGAAAACTTTCAACTTCAAGATAGATAAGTGCAAAAAACCCCCACAATTAGCGCATCTTACTAGAACCACTAAAAATACAAAAGGACTTGCTAAATGTAATGAGATAAAAACAAGGGACATTACCTTCATAAGAGACTTGATGTCTCAACAGTATAAGCTGAAAGGTGAGAAAATTACTTTAAAAAGAGAAAAAAATTCCATTCTAAAATATATAAAACTTTCACAAACGAAGATGAAAGTAAGATTTTTCAGGCAAATCAAAAGAGAAAATTAATCATCAGCAAAACAAAAATGAAACAAAGCAAAAAACCCAAGAAAACACATTGAAGGAAATACCTGAGGGTTCTTCCTAAGAGCAGAAATTACTCCCAAAGTATAACTCATTGTGAAGAAAGAAATCCAGTAGAATAAAAAGGTTAAATATGATAGTAAATACAAATAAATATTTTTTTCAAGCAATCTAATTAAAATAAGTAACCCCAGCATAAATAATAAGTCAAAGAGAGTAAATGGATTTATAATGTTCTAAGATCCCTTATTTTCTGGGAAGAAATAAATGTACCAATTAACACAATTAACAAGAGTCAGGGATATTGCAATTTCAGCATAAACATGCAAAAAATACTAAGAATTTACAAGTAGCTTACAGATAAAATTTAGAATGATAAAGTCATCAAATAAAGTAAGGTTAGAAAGAATGAAAAAGGAACAAAAAACAAGTACAAACCCTAGAATGTGCATACTTAGATACAAATTTAAACCAAATTTATCAGTAATGTATGAAATATAAGTGAACTAAAATATTCAATTAAAAGGAAGCATTATCACACTAAAATGTATAAACTGTTTAGAAGGGAAATAGACAAAATATTCATATACATAAAAGTGGGAAAATGTCTGGGGAAAAATGTACACCATGTAAAAAGTAAACAAAAGGGAGCTTATAGCTACACTAATATCAGGCAAAATGGCCTTTAAGATTAAAATTAATATTTAACAATAGTTAAGTATCAATGAAGGATGGTAAAATGAATTACTCTTAAAATATATAAAAGAAGTAAAAGGATACCTATTTGTTGATCAAAGGAAAATTTCAAAAGAGTAAGTTCAAAAGATCGATTGTACAATCTATTATATTCTTAAAAATTCCTAAGGGAGAAAAAATATAAAGAAAACATCAGAGAGGTAGATAATATACAATAATGTTATATTACATTTTTTGGCTATTTCGAACAGTGCTGCAGTGTACATTCTTGTGTATGTCTTTTTATGCACTTATGTAGTCTACCACTGTACCCAGAGGTAGAATTCTTTGGTAAAAAGCACTTGTACACTCAACCTTAGTTGTTAATGCCAAATAGTTGACCTCTGTTGTACTCATTCATACTCCAAACATATTTATGAGAATTCCAGTTGCTGCAAATTTTCATCAATTCAATATTGGCAATCTTTAATTTTAGCAATTCTGACTGGGTATAGTGGTATATAGTCAATATAATTTGCATTTTCCAAATTATTAATCATATTGACCATCTTTTTAGATTTAGATTATTTAGAAGTGTACTGCTTAACTTTGGATTTCTAATATGTTCTTCCTCATACAACAATGAAATGGAACAAACCACAGCTATACACACAATGTGGATAAATCTCACAAACATAAAGTTGAGCAAAATATTCCTGACACAAAATAGTCTACATTATATGATAAAGTTCAAAACCAGGGAGAACTTGACTTTAGTGACAGAGGTCAGGATAGGGGTTACCATGTGGGTGAGGAGGGGGAATTGGAGAAGAAGGTAGGGGTTGAGAGGCAGCATGGAGAGAGAGGACTTTGGAGTGCTAGATATGTTCAATTCTCTGATTTGAATGATTGCTACATGGCCTTTTTCACTGTATTAAACTTCATCTATGTGACTTTCTTTATGCACCTATGTTTATTTATGCAATACCTAATTTAAGTAGTTTCCTTTAAGAAAAAATCAAGTTGGGGAGAAAAGAATGAAATAGATAGAGCTACAGTAGATATATATACCTTGATACAAAATTAATTTAAACCACATAGTAAGGCCCTCTACTCTCCAGCCAGTCTTTCATCTGTGATATGTAGGCCATCTAAAAGTTGCGGAACACAACTGTCATATTCAAGAGTGCTGAAATGACCAGTGTACCAGGAAAGCCAGAGGCCAGGATAAAGTGGTGGCATAGTCTGGGACAGGTTGACTTTGAGACTTATCCTGAAGGTCATGGGTTTTAGAAACAGATAGTAGCATTGATCTCCAAATGACCAAATAGGAGGCCTTCTATCAGCAATGAACAGGTAGGACTTAGACCTTAGAGTAGAGCAGTGAGGACCAAAAACACACAAAAAAGTATCTGGCTTTATATGTTTGTATTTTTCATGACACCATCATTACCTCCCTAGCATCAAAATTCTTGTTCATAATAACCTTTCAAAAAATGTTTGCTAATTTGAGTTGTGTATTTAAACAGAAATATCAATTATTACTAAAATTGTGGGACCCTCGGTAATTGATATCTTTCACAGGAAAACAACTAGATGAAATACAGTTTAGATAAACAGTCAAGTTTTCTTCTAGGTGGCAAAGAATCTAGCAAACATTTAATCAATATGGTGATGTGGTTAGCATTGCCAACATACAAACCTATGAAGACATCATAAGCATCATTTCACCTGTAAAACTGACAGTGTTATTCTCTGTATTCTTGAAGACAATTTGTTTTAATTTAAAATCATTTGTTAAATCATTTGCAGTTGCCTAGCTTTATGCTGGTGGTTTTCTAGGCTGACATTTGAAGACTCCCCTGCCATTCTGGTCTTATAGGCACCAAAACTGCTTCAGACCTATGCTTCCTGATAGTCACAATTCTCTATGCCCCGTTACCAACAATGCTGTTGTTTCCCTGGCAGTATCTGCTACTGGAAAGCCCTTCCCACTTACTTCTCTATTAGGTACCGAAGCCCACATGTGCTTCCAGAATCTGTCTCCAACCTTGCAGTACTAGGTCAAATTTTGCCAGCTCTAAGAAGTTTTCTATTTCCTCTGTCCTCTGCTTCTCCTAACCTAATACAATTGTAATTGAACTCTTATTTCCACACTTTCCTCTAAGAACTTAAATGGTATATTATTGTTAAACATTTTTCATAGCTTTCCTTTTATTAAACTTACTTATATAAATGGTTGTCAGCCTTTCTATATTGTGAGACCCCAAGGCCTCATCTGAGTCAACTTCCTATTTTCCACTGCATCAGAGAGCTTTTTAGGTGCTCCATAACATTTGGTTTAATTTCCCTGGCTTAACTTGGTTGAATTTATAGTTCCAAACCTTTATACATTTTGGATTACTCAGGAAAGTATAATGTCTTATATCTACATCTGCCACTAAATATCTCTATTCAATTTTTCTCCCATCTCTTCACTTGACAATGTTCACAATTGGCCAGGAGCCCGATTACTGAGAGATCTTCTTTACCAACATATGGCTGAACTGAATGATTGCACCGGACTTGAGTGTGCTCATTTAAGTCTAATGAGGTCCACAGAGGTGACTGTATGACTCATAACATGAAGTCATTTTTCCAATTAGCATTCTGACAAATGCATTAGAAGGAGAGCCCTTTCAATAGATTTCCACAGCTGCTGAAGGGATCAGGTGTCAGAAGATTTTCAGCTTTGTTCTGCTGTTCTGGTCAAATAACTTATTTTTACCCAGACTTTGCCTCTTGATGCAGCTGGCAGTGATCATATGTCATCTGAGTCTGAGCCCAGTTTTAAAATGGTCCTTGTTACAGCATTACGACTGAAGAAATTTTAAGACGGATCAGCTACAACTTTAGATTGAGTCATTCATCTTTTTTTTTAAATGAGATTATTTCCATATAGTATAATATACAAAAAATTGTTTAAGAACCACCCCATTCATGAGGATTAACACTTTGCATAAAAGGCATATTTGCAAGCATGATAAAAGGCAAGAGTCATTGACATGATCCTAAAATAACACCTAATTTGACATTGGCCTTCCACCACCTTTGTATTCAAAGTCAGCACATATGTTCTCATTTGGATAGAAAGCCAAAAGGATTTCAAAATCAATATCCTTTCTCTAAGCCAATGAGACAGCACTCGTTTATAGGGATTCTCCTTTGAGTGAAGCTGTGGGACGCTCAAAGGCAGGAAGGAGAATGACACTGAGGTCTCCATTCTTCAAGGTTGTATGTTCAAGAATGTATATTAGTATCTTGGAGAAACCATATTATGTACATGTAAAAGGAAAGATAATTTCTTAGATGTAGGTCTTCTAAACAATACATTCAGGATTATCTGCAGCAATTTTGATAATATCTCTTGAGAAATTGGAAGTTGTCATTTTTGTTAAAGGACAATTAAAGTATATTTATTTTATCTTGAGTGACAAGTATAATTCCAATGTTAGAATGGGATCTTTTCTAATAAGAGAAATTCTTGGTTATGAGTTTATAGATGAAAAATTAAACTTCCATCGGTATCAAAGATAGTTTTAGAAGACATCTAGTATAGTGCCTGGAAACATACACACAATAAACAGGAACTACTGTTATTATCTTATTTTTATTAATAATAAAATAAAAATGTTCTAAGTAAATTAAAGATAAATTACAAAAGAGCAGGTCTACATCATTTTCTTCCTTTCTTTTAGCACATCAAAGCCAAGTTCTTATGTTTACCATAATATTTTCAAAATTTTTACTATATTACTGTATTTTTATTCATGTCAGAAGCTTTCTTATTTTCAGATTTATTTTTAAATACTTTAATATTTAAATAATTTTCTTTTTACAGTTTTTAAATTTTATTTAAGTTGGTACATAAAATTGAATATATTTATATTGTGTGAAATGATATTTTAAATACACAAGCATTGTGGACTGGCTAAATTAAGTTAATTAGCACATGCATCACCTCATGTAGTTATCATTTCTGTCATTCTAACACTTAAAATCTAATCTCTTAGCATTTTTAGAATACAGTATATTGTTATTAACTCTTGTCACCATGTTGTACCATAGATCTCTTGAACTTATTCCTCCCACTGACTGAAATTTGTATCTTTGACCAGCATTTTTCCAAGCCTCTGGCAGTCACCATTCTTCTCTCTACTTCTGTGAGTTCAAATGGTTTCATTTCCTCATACAAGTGTGATCATGTAGAATTTGTCTTTATGTACTTGGCTTATGTTATTTAACACAATGTCCTCCAAGTTCATTCATGATGTGGCAGATGACATAATTTTATTTCACTTTTTAAAGTCAGAATAATATTCTATTGTGTATACTTACTACTTTTTCTTTATTCATTCATCCATCGATAGACACTTATATTAAATCTATATCTTAGCTATTTGAAGAATGCAGTGATTAGCATAGGCGCACAGTTGTCTCTTACACATATTTATTTCATTTCCTTTTTTTTTTTTTTTGAGTTGGAGTCTCACTCTGTCACCCAGGCTGGAATGCAGTGGCATGCGCATGGCCACTGCAGCCTCGACCTGCTGTGCTCCAGCAATCCTTCCACCTCAGCCTTCCGAGTAGCTGGAACTACAGGCGCGTGCTACCACACCCGGCTAAGTTTTTCGAAATATTGTAGGGATGAGGTCTCGCCAAGTTGCCCAGGCAGGTCTTGAACCCGCGGGCTCAGGAAATCCACTCACGTCAGCCGCCCAAAGCGTGGGATTACAGGCTGAGCCACCAAGCCCGGCTTATTTCATTTCCTTTGGTAGAATTGCTGGATAATATTAGTCCTATTTTTTTTTAAGTATTTAAAGAAGCTCCAAACTTAGCTGATTTTCAGTAGCCTTCAGTATTTTTCTGAACCTGTATGGGCTGCTTTACATTATGAATGCATTCTCCCAAAAGCAACATTTAAAAAAAATCAAGTTATAAATTTGCATTTATTATTGTACTCACAAAGTACATGGGTATTTTATAAAAGTTTAGAGAGAGAATATCATGACTGCATTTTATATTCTAAAAGGAAAGTAAATTCAAAAATAGTTATGGTAGCTTTATAAGGATGAATGGTATGAATAAATTAAAAAGATGAGAAATTAATTTTTATAGAGATGTGATACTAAAAAACCAGAAGAATTTTATTTCCTGGAGTATAACTCAGTAAGAATATGGTTTCCAGGGCTCTCTGCAGGATAATCTGCACATTAAATTTAATCCCACCACTGGTAATATCCTTTAGACATTTGTTTTCAGACATTTCTGTTTCTTATGTTTTATTTTCTTTTGTCACTAAAATCACATTGGAAAATATTCAGTGCATGCTAGTGATGAAAGAGGTGTCTGCACCATGTTATACATTCTTACGATTTACAGCATAGTGCTATAATTTTTTTGATTATCCAAAGACGACAATACCCTTATATGGAAAAGAGAAATCAAAATAATCAATATATTCCTTGCGAAATGATATGTGTTCTCCAAAATGAAATAGGGGCTTGAAATTTAAGACTACTGCTCCTATAAATGTGAAAATACTCCAACCTGCTACCATTTTGTCTCCCCCAGAATAAGACAATTTAATCAATTATGATGTCTAAAAAAATCTGTTTATGAATAAGTGAAGGATGATTATTTATCTAGCCCTATTATGCAGAAAAAAATGAGTAACTTCACTGAGAACAAAAAATGGAATAGAATGAATTTGCTTTAAGAAAAACCTGAGGCAAAATTTCATCTCTTAGTTTCAAAAGAACATTCAGTACAAGCTTCATTTTATTCTACAAATAAGTATGGTTATTATATTTCAATACATATTTAAGACAAATGGTTTTGTCTTATCAAGTTACATCATTAATGAGTCAAATTTTTTTTTGACTCATGAAATCTAAGTTGTGTTCAGATAAAACTTTTTTCTGATGACAATATCAGCTACATATGGCTTGACAAATCATGACCCACAGACCATAGCCAGCCTATGTCTTCTTTTGTCAACAAAACTTTATTGGAACACAGCCATGTTCTATATATTGTTTGGCTGCTTTCTTGCAACAAAGGCAGAGTTCAGTAGTTGTAACTGAGACCCTATGGCCCACACAGTTGAAAATATCTCCTATCTGGCAATTTACAGAAAAAGTTTGTTGACCTCCTGAGATACTTCTTCAATTTACCTAATTGCCCAGTTTTGCACACTATTTTAAGATTATTAAAATCAATTAGACCTAATTATTAAAGGACAATGGTTACAAATCTTTAAAAAAAAAAACCTGAAATCGACTTTTGTAGGTTCACACATAAGTAGCTGATTAATTCATGCTAAGTTGAAAGATGTATCACAGAACAGTTAAAAAAATATATATCATCCATGATAATTCTTATTTTTTTGAAAAAACTTATAAATATTTTCCTATACTAAAGATAATAATGAACTAAAAATCTAGAAATCTTTGAAATACCATGTAGTTTTCTTTGAGTTACTTCATTCTAGATGAGTATGCATTACATGTATTTCATTATTTGCATTGATATTTGCTCTTCCAGAATGCAAGGTTTTAAACAAGTTTTTGTACTTCTAAAAATTGTGGTGTTTCTAAAAATTATACTAGTAAATTAGGTTAAATGTTTTTGAGACTTGAAATGTTTTAGATAGTGAGTTAAATACTTGAATCAAGACTTAGTATATAAGAGAGCACATTAAAGTAACTAGCTCCTATGTCTCTCTGTGACCCAAAATAGACATACTCATAAGGCATTCGCCTTTGATTAGTTTTTAAAAGAAAAATTTACATAGTCTGCTTTTTACTAAAGGCATACAGAGCACAAAATACAACTTCAGGCCTCAGAGCAGCAGTTATCTGGAATTTCTTTAAAATGAAGCTACTAGTTACTTCAGACATTATTTGAAACAGGAAGAGGAGGTTTTCTGGGAAATTATTGCATTGGGGTTTTTAATCTTTATGAGCAAAGGAAAAGGAGATTTTTCCCCCAAATTAGAGAGTTCTAGAGAGTTAGTAAACTAATAATAACAATAATAAAAATAATAATATTTTCAAAGTAGCAGAAAGGAGAACTCAATTTGACCTGTTAAAACAAACAAACAATAATACTATAAGAAAGGGATTGGCAGTAGTGGGAAACTGCCAGGGAAGGGAGGGGCACTCCTCATCAACAAGGGTACCTGAATAATGAACATTTGTATACCTAGCCCTGAATTGTACCCCACATCTTTAAAATAAAAAAAAAAGTTTAAAAAATCTTATTTTTAATTTGGCATACAACTGGAGTTTCATTACTGATGGAGGAATGAAGCTATTTCAGCTGATGTTTACCACTGAACCCCCATGCTGCACAGTCACTGCATCCAGGCAATGCTCAGACTTCAATCTGAGGTCACATTCAACTGCTAGGAATGCAACCAAGCTATAAAATGACAGTACCTACATCCCTGCCCCATATTTAATAAGCTCATTTCCACTGCCTAGGAAAGATACTTACTTGTTCATCCTATTATCCTCAGTGCCTTCACCCAAGAGTACCCTATGTGCTTAGCTAAACATGTCTTTCACTCACAGAAGAATAATGATTTTTCCCCCCCTATAAGGCAAAAGGAACAGGGAAGGGGAGGGCATTTAACTTTGCTCTGGGCCTATTTTTATTGGTTGTGCCATATTAAAAATTTTTTTTTCTAATGAATGTAAGTTGACTGATATTTATATTAGCTTGCATAGCACAAATATAATTATATAAAGAAATTGGATAATAGTTTTTTCACCTATTACCAAAGAAAATAACTAACTGCTCAGTTTTGTGTTCCAAGATTATTATCCTAATGGGTGGTCTTCCTCAAACTGAATTGACATGGCTTTAGGAATAAACGTTCACAAGCACCTCCCTAGATACTCAACCCCTCTTCACTCAAATAATTAGCTATGTCTCCAAAACTTAATTCTAAATAAACATATTGTCTGAGCATAGAAATAAAAAGCACAACTGCACTCTCATTGAGCAATAACTATCCTAGAAATACTGTGTTAGTGCTTCCTAAGCATAAGGCATTTTAAATCAAATATGAGATAAATGTTTTAGTTACAACAACTATTGATAAGAGGGGGTTTAGGGTGTTTATGTTAACTTGTCTGAATGATAGGACTTCAGAAAGTTATATGATGTAACAACGGGATTTAAAAAAATGCGGCACATAGAAAAATGAAGTTGGTATTATACTTGATATCGCAATGCATGTTTACAATATTTCACATATATGTTTCTGATAACACGTTTAGAAAATAATATAGATGAAGTACAGCAGTTGTAATGGACAATGATGTGGGAGGTATCGTGGATAATGAAGGAAATTAAAAAAAATTATTCTCTATGAGGAAAGCTTGAAAGTACGGGAATATTTAGATTGATCAAGAAAAGATTCAGAGTGGATGAAGTTGTTTTTGAACACCTGAAGTTATGTTGTTTGAAAAATAAATTAAACTTATTTTTAGGACTCCAAGTGAAAGAACAAGAGTCACTGCATAAAAGTTCAAGCATACAGACTGCTGTTCAGCATAAGAAAATAAATTTACTTATAATCAGGGATGTTCAAAGTAGGAGCAACTGTTTTAGATCTCAGTATAATGAGTCTCTTCTCACTAGTGCTGGCCCAGCAGAGGCTGAGCTGTGGGCTGACAAAAGTTACTTTCCTGGAGATTAAAACCTGGCTGGATGGCTAACATAGATGGATATCAAGCTCATCTAGACTTGCCAGTTTATCTCACCAGTATTCTTTAGTCAAGTACAATACACAAACATGTTCCAAACAAGCAATACAAATTATTAAAATGCAAATCTGAAGACTTACAATGTTAATGTTGTCTACTAATTTGTGGAAACTAGAGAAAAAGGGATTTTAAAAGACTGGAGTACATTTCTTATATGAACCAGTTCTACTCAAAAATAACAATTGAACATTGCAATACTGTAAATTGAACTGAATAATAAGAATTTATTTACGTTTACTACCAGTATATATGCACACTTTCTCTCAGAGGAACAGAGTAATTTTTACTTATCTTTGACATAGATAGCACTTTGACATTAAAGAAAAAAAATACCTCTTGAAACCTAAAACAATAAATGTGCTTTACTTAGCCTCCAACATTGAACTCCTTTATATTTTATGTAGAAAAAAATGATACCTTCATTAGATATAGCAGCAAAAATTAAGAAGAAAATCATTTTAATAGAACAGTTGATTAGAGCAACAAACATCTACTCTGCTGAGGAAGTTACTAAATGAATACAAGGGAAGGTTGGGTCCTTATATTTTGCTCGACATGTGGTGTAGACACTTCCTCCCATCACCTCAGTCCCATCTGCAGCATTACATTAGACCAGGCAGTAAGACTAGAATTATTGAGTGGTTTTTTTTGTTTGGGATTCTGGTTGATTCACTAAATGCTTTTTAATGAATACCTTAATGCATTTCTTAGTCTATAGTTTCTGTCTTTCTCTTTTTTTTTTTTCTCCCAAGGGATTCATATTTAGGCAGAAATTGTACAATTCCTTTTAATTGTCATTTTATTTTTAATTATTTTATTTAGCTATTAATCTTTTAAAATAACTATTCCTGGATTTTTAGAGCAAGATTCTTAGAGTCAATGTTCCTATAAAATGATGACTTTTCGGAGGAAGTAATAGCATACAAATACACTAGTACATTAAAGCAGGTATGAATTCTGAAATGGGTTTTACTTATGTCAGGAATACAATGCAAATGCAAATATTCCCCTGTGTAAAATAATAGCAAATGAAAGGAAATGAACATAAACTACTGATTCAACAGATTGCAATCAATGCAGTAAGGATGTAGAAATAGATGGTTTAGAAATTTTCAAGAAGGTTGCGCCATACTAATCCACTGTGTTGAGTTATTTAATATGTCTTCAAAAGACACATGATGGATATTTATTTATATTCTATAATTAATGTATTGCTTGCATATTTTATTACTTTTCTAATAGTGAAAAAATCTTAAAACATTATTTTTTAACTTCTCATTTTTATTTAATTGTTGCCTTCTGCTTTATTTCTACTGTCTTCCTCTCACTTATTAAAAATTGAAGTTGGCTTCTGAAAATTAGTAGAATAATATGCTTTTGGAAAATAATATACTTTTGACAATGTTAATAGATGATTATTAACTTTGAAAAAAAAACCTCCTCCTTTCTAGGCTACATTTTTTGTAATTGCAGTATTAATAGGAAAAGATAATACATTTCGGTTTGTATAATTATTATTGATTTGCTTTCACTTTTAAATATACTTTCAAAGTAACATAGTGCTCTTGTGCTATTACTTTATCAGGTTTACAGTCATTTTTGCAAAGTGATTTTGATCTTAGTCAGGACTGTTCAAATAAAGCGGATTGATAATCAATAAAGTAAAATTCTATACACATTGTTTTGATCTATATATATATGGGCTTAAGTATTTGGCCTCATAGCACATTCTCAAAGAGCATATTCTGAAGCCCACGTTTTATTTTTTAAATCTGTACATTAGGAAACGGAGGTAGATTTTGGAATATATTTGTGAGGTGCATAAACTTATACTGAGCTGTAAGTATTGTTTGCAAGTGGTTTCAGAATTCCTTACTTAATTATATTAGACGCATTCTTAATGCTGTATATATCCCGGGTATTGGGTATCAATGTCACACATATTAAAAACTAATCAAAAAGATTTTCTTATCTAGTAAGCATTGGTAGATGTGTTTTGACAAATGTGACCAAATTTGTGAGCAATTGAAGTAGATGAGAGAGTAAAAGAAAATAATATTCTGTCCATCATTTAAAAATTTGACTGTACTTGTTCAGTGTATTCAAATAATTGGCAATGTAAGATTTGTATAAATTTCTTTATTTCTGGAAGTATTGATAGAATAAATTATAGCCTTATTTTCGAAGTGTGGCATGGTTTACTTTTCTTACAACACGTTCCAAATTATAACCTTCTATTACTGTTTGGGGTACAATAACAAGTTAACCCCAGTTTGACCAAATATTGTGGGATAAATGTCTGAAACATTACTAGAAAAGCTTTAAATGCTTTTCCTCTTACATTTTGTTTATCTCTGAAAATGCAGTTTATGTCTGTACTGAGAGGCCCCACACAAGGGCACCCAGTAAAGAGATCTGAATGGGCTGAAATCTAGTTCACATTCCGCTAATCAAGCCATGGACCCTCTACTGTGGCTGCTTTGAGTGGAAGGAAGGGAGTATTTTCTTTGATAAAAAATAGTGTCCCATTGCCAAGCATCACACAGAGAGCCAATCCACCTAGATGATTTGTGATTTCTCTTGCACCTACCCAGAAGCAATGTCTTTTCTGAGTCACACAGATATGAAGTGCAGATCATGGTTGCTACAGACAACTCCAGTGATTCAGCAGAATGCACTGCTAGAGGAAAAGGAGGAGAGCACACAGAGATCCAGAGAGAAGTCAAATTATTTGATTTTGGATTCAAAAACAATATTTGAAATTCAAGAAAGAAACTATAGCTTTGAGAGGAAATGCTTTGATTTAAAAGAACCTCATTTTTTTCGAGTTTCAAAAGGCTAAGACCTGAAAGATATAAAAAGAGGTTGAAAATAGAGTAGATAGAAAACTGAACTAACCTGGAAAAGAGGTAAATGCTCTCATGTTGGGAGAAAAGGAACTATATGAAGGAAGGAATAAAATATAGACAGTGGTAGAGCCTTGATAAGAGGCCTCTAATTTTCTTTCCCCTCCAGGTTCAAGTTTACAGAAGATGAGAGGATGGAAAATGGCATTCTCAGATATTTGGGATCCTAAAAAGAAAGAAACATTTTTGGGTTTTTTGTTGTTGTTGTTGTTGTTGTTGTTTTAACCTCTAGAACAAGTCTAGAGTCATGACAAGCTTGAAGTTTCCAGGACTCAGATGCCAAGCAACAGCAAAATAATTGACATGGTGATTATGTACCTAATTATAGGTGGGTTGAACTAGACCATGCTGCTTTCCTGCAACTACTAAACAGCTTTGCAGAAGATCTAAATTATTTTTTGTGACTCTGAGAGAAGAATAAAAAGGAAACAGGGAGATCTGATGACATGAGGATGCTGGACAGACTGAAAAGGATGCAGTGATGTCTAAGGACCTAGTAATTGGAGCCCAGAAAGCTAATGCTAGGAGCTCCAGCAATTATATCTAAGACAACTCAGCAAGTGCATCCCAACACTAGTACCTGGATTCTATTTTAACCGAGAATAATTTAGATGAATATAGAGAAACTTGCTTGACTGGGAAAACTCTACATCAATTAAAACATATTTCTCTCTCTCTCTTTTTTTTTTTTCTTTCTTTTTTTTATTATAAACATGTGGGTTACAATTCAGGTTAGGTATACAAATGTTGATTATGCAGGTACCCTTGTTAATGAGGTATGTCCCTCCCTTCCCTAGCAGTTTCCCTCAACTGCCAATTCCACCCCCCTCTCCCCTGACAGTTACCCACTACTGCCAATTGCTTTCTTATAGTATTATAATTGTTCAAGGTCCGCTTGTAAGTGAGAACATATGGTACTCTGGTCTTTGTTTCTTTGATAGATCACTGAGTATGATTGACTCTAAATCCATCCAAGTTGCTGCAAAGTCCATATATTTGTTCTTCTTTATGGCTGCATAATATTCCATTGTGTATATGTACCACATTTTTTTAATCCAGTCCAGCTTTGATGGGCAACATGGTTGATCCCATGTTTTTGCTATTGTGAATAGAGCTGCAGCAACCATATGTGTGCAGGTATCTTTTTTGTAGAATGATTTGAGTTCCTTCGAGTATATTCCCAATAGGGGAATTGCTGGATCATATGGAAGGTGAATTTCCAGTTCTTTCAGAAATCACCACACTGTCTTCCAAAGAGGTGCACCAGTTTGCATTCCCACCAGCATTCCCACCCAAAAGCGTTCCTTTTTCTCCACATCCTCACCGGCATCTGTTGTTTGTTTTATTAATGATGGCCATTCTTACTGGGGTTAGGTGGTATCTCAATGTGGTTTTGATTTGCATTTCTCTAATGATGAGTGAGATTGGGCACCTTTTCTTGTATCTATTGGCTGCCTGTATATCTTCTTTTGAGAAGTGTCTATTCATGTTTTTTGTTCACTTGTTAATGAGGGTGTTTGTTTTTTTCCTTTAGGCACATTTGAGTTCAAATAGATCCTAGAGGTTAGGCATTTGTCAGATATAAAGTTGGCAAATATTTTCTCCTATTCTGTGGGCTGTCTCCCTGCTCTCTTGATGGTTTCTTTTGCCTTGCAGAATATCTTTAGTTTGATGAAGTCCCACTCGTCTAACTTATTTCTTAAGGTATGGGCATTTAGGGTTCAGAATAGGAATTGGCTTCCAGTTCCAATTTCCTTAAGGGTGTCTCCTGTGTTTTCTAAGTCTTATAGTTTGAGGTTATACATTTAGGTCTTTGATCCAATTTGAGTTAATTTTTGTGTATGGGGATAGATAGGGGTCTTGTTTCAATCTTCTGCATGTGACCAGCCAGTTTTCCCAGCACCATTTACTGAATAGGTTCTCCTCTCCCCAGTGGTTGTTGTTGGAGTCTTTGTCAAAGATGAGTTGGTTGAGAAATTGAGGTTTTGCTTCTGGAATCTCTATCCTGTTCCATTGTTCTATGTGCCTGTTCTTGTACCAATACCAGACTGTTTTGATTACTGTAGCGTTACAGTAAAGTTTAAAGTTTGGAAGTGTGATACCTCCT
>CAUYQG010201677.1:0-39066 GCA_963574415.1 Tarsius wallacei | reverse complement strand
GCAGCTCACGCCTATAATCCCAGCACTTTGGGAGACCGAGGTAGGAGGATCACTTGAGCCCAGGAGTTCAAGACCCGCCTGGGTAACAGCAAGACCTTATCTCTACAAAAATCAAAAAATTAGCCAGGCATGATGGCACGTGCCTATAGTTCTAGTTACTCAGGAGGCTGAGGAGGAAGAATTGCCTGAGCCCAGGGGGTGGAAGCTGTGGTGAGCCATGATCGTGGCACTGCACTCCAGCCTGGGTGACAGAGTGAGACCCCCCCCAACTCAAAAACAAACAAAAAAATCCACAGAAACCGAAAAACAAGTGAAATGTGACCCCACTGCTTCTGGATAATTCAAACAGCAATGGTGGTCCCTGACCAATTTCCAGCATTCCGCTTGCCTTTATCATTTGATCCTTACAGTGATGTGGTAAGGCAGGAGGGAAAACAGTGTTGATCCTACTTATTTTTATTTATTGTTTATTTATTGAGATGGAGGTCTCACTATGTTTTCCAGGCTAGTCTCAAACCCCTGGCCTGAAGTGATCCTCCTGCCTTAGCCTTCCAAACTGCTGGAATTACAGATGTGAGTCACCACACCCTGTCCCCCATTTAATAAACTGGGAGGCACAAGTGCTTAAATAATTTGCTTAAGCATTGGTAAATTCCATATCCAACAAAGGATTTGTACCCAAAAAATATAAAGAGCTCTTAAAACTCAACAATAAAATCAGCAATCCAAATTTTAACGAGGACTTAGACATTTTACCAAAGAGTATACAAGAATGGCAAAATAAGATATTCAACATCATTGGCCATTAGGAAAATGCAAATCAGAAACACAATGAAATACCAATTCATCCCCACTATGATGTTTATAATAAAAAAAGACAGAACCAAGTGCCAACAGGGATACAGAGCAACTAGTACTCTCACACATTGTTGGTGGGATGTGAGAAGGGAAAGCCACTCAGGAAATGGCTCGGCAGTTTCTTACAAATTTAAACATACACTTTCTATGTTATCAAGCAGTCCCACTCCTGGATGTTTACCCTGGAAACTGAAAACAACCAGATCTGGAAAGAACTCACAGAGCAAGCACTAACTCATTACCACAGGGACCGTGCAAAGCATTCATGTGGGATCCACCCCCATCAAACACCTCCCAACATTGGGCATCAGTTTGTTTCTTGGGGTTTTGTTTGTTTGTTTTTGTTTTTGTTTTTGAGTTGGGGTCTCACTCTGTTGCCCAGACTGGAGTACAGTGGCACAATCACAGCTTACCACAGCCTCAAACTCCTGGACTCAAGGTACCCTCCCACCTCATCCTCCGGAGTATTTGGGACTATAGG
Source organism: Tarsius wallacei (assembly GCA_963574415.1). Classification (NCBI taxonomy): domain Eukaryota; kingdom Metazoa; phylum Chordata; class Mammalia; order Primates; family Tarsiidae; genus Tarsius; species Tarsius wallacei. The sequence goes on along the minus strand of CAUYQG010201677.1, from coordinate 37,727 downwards.
CATGTGCCAGCATACCTGGTTAGTTTTTTATAATTTTTGCAGAGATAGGGTCTTGATATATTGCCAAGGCTGGTCTTGAATTCCTGGGCTCAAGCGATCCTCCTGCAACAGCCTCCCAAAGTACTGGGATTACAGGCATTAGCTACTGCACATGGCTGGGATCCTACTCTTGACCCCGAGAGAAGTCCTGAGATTGTGACATTACCCTGAGAGTCTCCAGTGAGCAGACAAAGCCAAGAAACAGAGAGATGAAAGACTACCCATTGTAAAACTCAAAGACTGGAGGGTGAGCTGGTGAGGATGCAACAGTGAGTGGCCAGGCTGGAGGAAGCGAGGGGCAGATAGGAGATGACAGTGGTTTAGAGATCCAAGTGTGCAGACACAGGTGATGACTCCACGCTGGCCCACCCATGGTGTTGAGGCCAGCCCTGCTACCTGATTAGGGTCCTGCCTCCATCTCCCGCTGGGCATCTCAGCCCCCAGGCCAACCCAGACCAGTCCTAAGAGCCAATGATGACCCTTCTACCCCACCATGCCCCATCTGCCACTGCCCTTGGCTTCTCCTCTGCCCACTGACCCTTGTCACCAGACCATTGTCACCTGTGGCCAAGGCCACCTGAAACATAACCGGATCCCACAGAAATCAGGAGTCTCAAGAGGGGTCTGAGAGAGACACAGAGAGGGAAAGACTGACATCGAGACATCAGAAGTGGCTGAGGAAGGCCACCCCAAACCCGGGCCCACCAGAAGAGAACAGAGGAAGAGGCGTTCAACCGCCATGATGAAACTACACACCTTGAGGGAACTGTAATACACACACACCTGGGGCTTTCAAATCATCAGAAGACTTTTGAGGATGGCCACGGGATGTCCAGAAAGCCTTAGGAGTTATTTCAGCAGGCTTTGTCAAGTTCTTTATTTCCAGCATTGGAAGTTGTGTTCTGCCAGTGGAGGTTTATTCCAACATCAGCCTGAAGCCTGTAAGATTCCAGAAAAACGTAGCAGGGTCTTGACCCACGTGGGATCCTGTGGACCAATGTGGCCCCCACGTACCTGATCCTTCTCTCTGGGTCCCTCTCCACTTGTCACTCTTTGAATCCTAGTGTCCTGGTTTGCTAAGGCGTCCATAACAGAATCCTCCAGGCTGCATGACTTAAATCAGCAGTCCTCAACCTTTTTGGCATCAGGGACCGGTTTCATGGATGATAATTTTTCCATGAACTAGGGGTAGGAGGGAAATGGCTTTGAGATAATTCAAGTGCATTACATTTATTGTACACTTTATTTCTATTATTATTACACTGTAAGACCAGGGGTGCCAAAAATGTATACACATTTTAAGAGATGTTATCTGTGTATTACTTTTTGAAGTTGAATTGAATTACAGTAGCAATGTGTAGTATGACATTCACTCAAAAGATGATGTTAATCAAATAAATGCTAGCATCATCATGCGACAGGACAGTCAAAGAAAGTGGTGGAAGAATGGTTGTCATTCAAGGTACACAAGACCACTTTGAAGTGGTCTTTGAAATTCAAAGTACTGGCCAGGTGTAATGGCTCAAGCCTGTAATCCCAGGACTTTGGGAGGGCGAGGCAAGAGGATTGCCTGAGCCCACAGGTTCGAGACCAGCCTGGGCAACATGGTGAGACTTCATCTCTACAATAAACCAAAAAATTAACCGGGCATGGTAGCATGCACCTGTAGTTCCGGCTACTTGGAAGGCTGAGGGGGAAGGATCACTGGAGCCCAGCAGGTCAACGCTGGGGTGGTCGTGAGCATGCCACTGCACTCCAGCCTGGGCAAAGGAGTGAGAATCCGACTAAAAAAAAAAGAAGAAATTCAAAGTACAACTACAATGGAAGTGTGAAAATGCAACAGAACCTTCAACACGCCTAACAACTGCACGCGTTTGTGATGAGTGTGAGACACGTGGTACTGTGTGTGATGTTCACAAGGGAAGATCTGGGTGGCCTCACCCAGTAGCAAGTCCCACAGTAGCTCACTATCATCAGAAGTGTCTGGACACTGATGGCATCCACTGTGAGCACCTCTTATAATTGCAGAAATCAAATGTGACTTCTATTCATCTTTTGTTATCAATATATATTATTACAATTTTAATACAGTTTTTTCTATAAAATATTTTGACACCCTCTGTATATAATGAAATAATTATACAACTCACCATAATGCAGAATCAGTGGGAACCCTGAGCCTGTTTTCCTGCAACTAGATGTATCCATCTGGGGGTGATGGAGACAGTGACACCCGAAGTGTGTTATGTCCGGTCTACTCCTTAATATTGTTTTGGCTGCTGTCACTGCAGAAAACTCTGCTTCACAAAGATAGGATGTTGGAAACGGAAGCAGGCTGATCCGACAGGAGGCAGAGCTCAGGTGGTAATGCAAGCGATGGGGAGTGGCTGTGAATACAGATGAAGTTTCCCTTGCTACACCCTGCTGTGTAGCCTGTTTCCAGTGGACTTAACAGAGGTTGGGAACCCCTGATTTAAACAATCTGATGCATTTTCTTACAGTTCTGAAAGCTGGACATCCACGATCAAGGTTTCTGGGAGGCCTCCCTTCCTGGCTTGATGACCACTTTCTCACTGGTCCTCACAAGACCCTTCCCCGTGCACGCACACACCTAGTGTCTATCTTCTTATGAGGACACCATCTGTATTTGGTTAGGGCTCTATTACTATGACCTCATTTAACATTTGTTACCTCCTCAAAGACCCTCTCTCCAAATACAGTCACATCAAGGTTAAGTCTTCTGTACATGGATTTTGAAGAGAAACAATTCAGCTCGTCATACCCTGGTTGAGAGATTAGGCTCCAATTATTTGGCAAAAAACAACAAGTAGTTCCTGTCATGTGTGGGTTGTGCCCTCAAGGAAGTATAAGGCTCAAAGAGAGTCTCCTTATCCTCTGGACCTCGGTTTCCTCCTCTGTAAAGAGTAAAGTGGGGCCGGGCACAATGGTTCATGCCTATAATCCCAGTGCTTTGGGAGACTGAGGCGAGAGGATCATTTGAGGCCAGGAGTTCGAGACCAGCCTGGGAAACATAGTGAGACCCCCCATCTCTACAAAAAAATGTAAAAAATTAGCCTGGCATGGCAGCATGCCTGCAGTCCCAGCTACTTGGGAGACTGAGGCAGGAGGATCACTTGAGCATAGGAGGTCAAGGCTGCGGTGAAATATGATTGTGTCACTGCACTCCTGGGTAACAGAGAGAAACTTTGTCTCTGAGAAGAGATTTTTTAAAAAGAATGAAGAGCTCTGTTGGGGTGCTGGGGCCCCTGGTTCTAGTCCTGGCTCTGCCCACATCCAGCTGAGTGTGGATAGATGAGTATAACCTTTCAACAACTCATTTTTCTCCTTATAAAAAGAGATATCAACTCAACAACAACAAATACAAACAAACCAATAGAAAAATGGGCAAAGGATTTGAAGAGACATTTCTCCAAAGATATACAAATGGCCAGTAAGCACACAAAAAGATGTTCAGGTTCACAATTTTTAGGGAAATGTACATCAAAACCACAGAGAGATGCCACCTCACCCTCATCAGGATTGCTATTATCTAAAAACTGAAAATAACATGTGTTGGAGAGGATGCAGAGGAATTGGGACCTTGGTGCATGGCTGCTGGGATGCAGCCAGTGTGGAAAATAGTGTGCTGGTTCCTCAGAAAAGGAAGCATAGATTTGCCACAAGACCCAGCCACTCTCCACCTAGGCATAAGACGGAGTTGAAGTCAGGAACCCAAATTCATACTGCACACCTGCTTTCACAGTAGCATTACTAGTAATAGACAGAAGGTGCAGGCAAGTCAAATGTCCATCAGTGGATGGATGGATAGACAAGATGTGGTACATTGCTGAATATCACTCAGCCTTATAAGGAAGGACATTCTGACACGGGCTCCCACATGGATAAACCTGGAGGACATGGTGCCAAGTGAAACAGGTCAGTCACAAAGGACCAAGCATTGCACAATTCCACTTCCAGGAAGTGTGAGAGTCGTCAGATTCATAGACAGAAGCTGGAAGGGAGTTCCAGGGGCTGGGGGAGGAGAAATGGGGGCTGGTGTTTAATGGAGACAGTTTCAGTTGGAAAGATGAGAAATTTCTAGAGACAATGGTGGTGATGGCTACACAACAATGTGAATGTGTTGCCTCTGGACGGTATGCTCAGAAATGGCTACAGCGGTTTTGCCTCGTGTTACTTTAGTGCAATAGAAAAACAAGACAAGGGGGGGTCATGGGGCCATGTCCAGCACATCACCCAGCTCCTAAATCCCAGTTCTCTTGGTACCAACAGCAGAGGGAAGTCCCTTCCCTTCACAGGATGGCCAGGTTGGGTCTACAGCCTCCTCCCAGGCCACACTGACCAGTCCTGCAGGAGACAAAACGCCCCACCAGAACTTGCAGATCTGGCCAGTCTCTGTCTAGCGGACCAGACTGGCAGTCCCTCAAGGACCTTACATTCACAGGTAATGTGGGGCAGGTAATCTGTGATCCTCAGTGGAGTCTGTGTTTGTTTGATCCATGCTCTTAGACTTTCGGGTGAGTCCTGTTAATTTATTTCTGAGCTGAGTGAAGCTTCTCGGGATTAGGTTCAAGAAAACACCACTCAGAGTCCATCTGTTCAGTATTTGGAGCAAAATCATGGGGAGACCTCAGGTTTGGTTTGGGGTTTTGGTTGTGGTTAAAAAACAAACATACAAAACTCCCCCAACAGTACACAGATGAGACCATGTCTCAAAACACACCGCCCCGGGAAGGCACGCAAACATCATCTGCTTTCCTGATGTTTGGGCATTCTAATTTCAGATGTTAGCCTTTCAAGGAGCTGGGTGGCTGTCAGCTTAAACACCACATTCTTGATTCAGGACATCCTTAAAGAATGCAGGGGTTTTTGTAGCTGCTTGAAGGAATGGCTTCAAATGCAGTGTCCACCTCTGTTAGAAACCCCGACACCATGCGTGTTGAAGTGTGTGGTATGCTGGTCACAGACCGTGGCTTTCGATCTCCTTAGACTCCAGGGCTGAGGTTGGGGTGACCTCTGACAGCCTCCAGGCAACCTGAAGTTGAGGAGAATGTCATGCATGCCTCTCTGACCCCAGGGAAGGAGCCAGTTTGGGGTTTCCAGTGATTGGTGCAGAACATATTCAGTTAATATCGACCAAGTTGAGCTGAATGCCCTCCTGGGTGGTGTGGAACAGAACAGAAATATCCAATCCCCCCAACTCCAGACGAGCCAACCTGAATACCAATTGTCCCTCCTCTCAGCTTGGCAAGCAGAGACAGAACCTTCACATCATTCTCTGCACTAACTAATACCCAAATGATAGAACCATATGGATTGTATGAGCTGTATGGCCTGGTATTTATTAATCCCGGAAAACAAAGACCATTATAAGAAGGGTTGATGAAGGCTTTCCTCATTTGAGTTAACCCATTTTCCCTAATTTGCTCTTTCTCATAAATGACAAATTCAGGATGGGGGACTGCGCAGCCCCACAGACCTGCCAGCCCTCTGTGAGCTGGTCCAGCCGCCTAAGCCCTAAATACTGAGCCCTGGACTGGCCACCAGGTGAACTGTGAATAAGTTCCTTTACAAATCATCTGGGGCAAAGCCCTTGTATTTCACATTACACTCTGTACTTTTCAAAGCATTTCATGATATATTTATCATTTTATCATCACAACAACCTGATGTGGTCAGAGAAGACTGAGGCATGGATAGGTGCCATGACTTGTTCACCTGCATTAATAGTGGAGTTGGGATCCCAGTTACTTCCTGATTCCTCTGGTTTAATAATTTCCTATTTTAATGCACAATTATAAGTTTAAAAATCAGCATCTCCCTGCCAGTTTTTAAAATAGCCTGCACACCTTCCCTGGAGCACATGGAACCCAGGTGCCTGCCCACTGCAAGTATTTCTCCTCTGGGCAAGAGCCTGCCTCCAGGCTGGGCTCAGTGGCTCACACCTGTATACCAGCATTCTGGGAGGCCAAGGCAGGAGGACTGCTTGAGCCCAAGAGTTTGAGACCAGCCTGGGCAACATAGTGAGATCTCATCGCTACAAAATCAAAACATTAGCGGGGGCATGGTGGGGTATGCCTGTAGTCCCAGCTACTTGGAAGGCTGAAGCAGGAGGACTGCTTGAGCCCAGGAGGTTGAGGCTGTGGTGAACTATGATTGTGCCACTGCACTCCACCCTGGGTGACAGAGCTATAACCTGTCTCTAAAAAAAAAAAAAAAGAAAAGAAAAAAGCAAAAAACCTCTCCAGACTGGTCTTTCTTTCATGGGGGTAGGGAGTCCTAAAAATAATAGAAACACATAGAAGTATTTACATAGTGACCAAAAGATTGGCTTTATCACATTAGTGAACCTATAAAATCATTCTATTCAATAGCTATATTTAAAAATAAAACTCGGCCAGGTACGGCAGCTCACACCTATAATCCTAGCACTTTGGGAGGCCAAGGTAAGAGGACTGCCTGAGCCCACCGGTTCGAGACCAGCCTAGGCAACTTGGTGAGACCTCATCTCTGCAATAAATCAAAAATAAAATAAAATCTTCCTTAAAATAAAAATAACATGATTGAGCAAATTTCAAAGTGTATTAGTTCCATAAACCTTATTAATTCTATAAACATAAGCAGAATAATGAGTTTGGGGACACAATACAGTCCTTGAGTCCACATTGTAGCTATCTCTGAGTACAATGCCACGTCACAAAGATTCTTTCACTTCATTTTTTTTCCATTTGGGCTCAGTGTTTTTAGATTTTAAGAAAGTGGCCTGAAATTGTCTTTAAAGTTGCATTTGATTGTTAATAAATTGGACACTGTTGACACCTTCCAAAGACTCTTCTTTACTGACTGTGACATTTTTAACGGAGAAAAGTGGTTTCCTGGCACTTAGGGACCTGGTGAGCCTAAGGGAGACTCTGCTAAATGTAGAATGTTCTCATTTTCAATTTCTCTCACAGTGAAATTTTGTATACTGTACAAATATTGAAATTATATAAATATTTCAGCCCCAACATTTTCACTGACAATTATTTTTGCCTCCTCCTTGAATATCTTCCTTTGATAAGCATCAAATAAGAGACCTCTGTCTCTGGTTCTTGTGAATGTTTCGCCACGCTGAGACTGCAGGCCTTTTCCAATTTTATCCCACTCTGGTTCAGAATGTAAGTTTGTACAATTGAAAACAGAAGCTCCATGAAAACCTCCCTTTGAGTCAAGATCGTCCAAGCACAGCAGAGGGGTGCCCCATGGATGCCTTGCCCCCCACATGCTCAGGCCTTCCCTCACTTTCTCAGGGGTGTCTCTAAGCCTTTCTGTTTGCAAACTGTGTGTGCAATTTTCTAAAAGTTTTATTTGCATTTTTAATTTTTTAATTTTTTTTTTTTTTTAGTTGAAGTCTCACTCTGTCGCCCAGGCTGGAGTGCAGTGGCACACTCATGGCTACCCCAGCCTTGACCTGCTGGGCTCAGGTGATCCTACCGCCTCGGCCTTCCAAGTAGCTGGAACTACAGGCACGCACTACCATGCCCGGCTAATTTTTTTTTTTTTAATTTATTGTAGAAACAAGGTCTCGCCAAGTTGCCTGGGCAGGTCTTGAATTCGCAGGCTCAGGCAATCCACTCGCCTCAGCCTCCTAAAATGCTGGGATTACAGGCTGAGCCACTGAGCCCAGCCTGCTAAAAATTTTGAAAGCCAAAGTTTTATTAGTGCTTTATCCATGAAGTACTTTGAGTAAATATTTCCAAATGACTTTTGACCAAAATGTAGAGGGCTCATTTTTTTAAAAGAAATTTGGTATCATCATAAGACTGTTGGGCTGATGTACAAAGCACTTCAGCAAAAGTTCAGACATTTCTAGAATCTGATGAGCAACTTTCAGCAAAGAAAAAGCCATGTGCTATCATGCCAAAGTTATTTGTAAAACCACTTCAGGTTTATCCCCTTGCTCTGAGTGTGTATAAAAATATCTGCAACGTTTAACAACTGCCTCTTCCATCTCTGTTGGTAGACTATCACAGCTGGCCCAAATGAAATAGAAACGACATGTTCGTCACAGTCAATTCCAAGGTTGTTGCTACTTGATAGTTAAATGTAGTAAAAACACTGCTTTTATCCTGAGCTGTGTTTCACCAAAATATATGTTTGTGTTGAAACCACAAAAATAATTTTATCTGCAAGGCCAAACATTTTAACTAAATATATGACAGTGTTTACATTTATTCTAGATGTTTCATCTTTGGCAGAATGAACTTCCTAAAGCTTTGTTTCGAGCCCATGAATTGGTTGAAAATATCAAACCCTTATTAGAGTTGGTAGATCTTCTACTTGGAACATTGGATAGCATGAATATCAAATTGGCATCATTTGTGTGTTTGCAAAGTTGTTCTGCCAGTGAAACCCACGCGTTGACAGTTATCCCTTCTCTTGGTATATGTGCAAGAAAACCTGGAATGATAAATGAGCAAGGTTAACTTTTTACTGTAATAAAGTACGATTCTCCCATTTTTAAATACATAGTTCAGTAGCACTGAGGACATTCACACTGTTGTGCAGTTATCACCACCATCCACCTCCAGAACTTATTTATCATCCCAAACTGAAGCTCTGCACCCATCAAACACTAACTCCCAACTCCCCCTCCCCAGTGCCTGGTAACCACCATCCTACTTTCTGAATGTGACTACTTTACATGTCCAATGTTCCAGACACATTTGCTGATAAGACTATCCCCCATCAAATTGCTGTGGTACTTACATAAAAAAATCAATTGATGTATATATGGATCTATTTCTGGGTTCTACTTCCTGTTGTATTGATCTATGCATCTTTCCTTTCACCAATACCACACTGTATTGATTACTATAGTTATATAGTGAGTCCTAAAATCAGGTAGTATGAGTCCTATAATTTTATTCTTCCTTATCAATATTACTTTGGCCAATTAAATCCTTTGCTTTTCTATAGAAATATCAAAATCAGCACGTCAATTTCTCCAAAGAAGTCTGTTGAGATTTTGATTGGAATTGCATTGAATCTAAGACCAATTTGGGGAGAATTGGCATCTTGACAATAGTGAGTCTTCTTATCCATGAGCATGGTATAGCTCATTTCTTTAAGTCTTTTTGGGGGAGGGGGAGACTTGTACTCCAGAGAAATGGGGTCAGTGCTGTCTAAGTCTTCTTTGATTTCTCTCATCAGCGTTTTGTAGCTTTCAGCTTACAAATCTTGCACATTATTTATCCCTAAATATTTCGTGGTATGGGTAGTATTGTAAATTATTCCTTAAAAAGAAAAACAAAAACTTCCATTTCCAACTGTTCATTGCTAGCATATAAAAATACAATTAAGTAAATAAACACACCTGTGTATGTATTTTTTTAGTCAGTCTCACTCTCTACCCAGGTTGGAGTGCAGTGCAGTGACATGCTCACAGCCACCACAGCCTGGATCTGCTGGGCTCAGGCAATCCTTCTGCCTCAGTCTTCCAAGTAGTTGGAACCACAGGTGTGTGCCACCACACCCAGTTAATTTTTTTATTTATTGTAGGGACAGTCTCACCAAGTTGCCCAGGCTGGTCTCAAACTGCTGGACTCAGGCAATGTTCTCACCTCTGCCTCCCAAAGTGCTGGGATTACAAGTGTGAGCCACTGCACCCAGTTTCACACCTTAGTATATTGATCTTGCATCCTGCAGTCTTACTAAACTGACTTGTTAGACCTAATAGTATCTGGAAATTCTTTGGGTTCTTCTGTGTAGAAAACCATATTGTTGATATTTTAATTTCTTCCTTATCCATATGCCTTCTATTTCTTTTTCTGGTCTTTTTGTACTGACTAGGATGCTGACTGGAGTGGTCAGAGTAGAAATCTGTGCCTTTTCTCCAGTCTTTGAGGGAAAGTGGCCAGTGTTGCCCCCTAAATACGATGTCAGCGATGAGCTTTTGCAGATGCTCCTTATTAGGGCAAGGAAGTTCCACTTCATTCCTAAGTTCACTGAGACATTTTTAAAATCAAGAATAGATGCCCAGTGATCTCTTTTGTTCTTCTTTTTTCCCAGTGATCTCTTCATAAATTTATCCCATGTTTAAATCAGTCAGAGATGGTCTCTATTTTGAGTAGAAACCCTGAGTGATACACCAGTCTGCAGTGTTGGGTAAGTTTCTGAAACCTGGACCAGGATCTAAATAGAAGCCTAGTGACAAAATGTAAGTCCTCTTAATTTTACCACCTAAAGAGAATAGCCATAACAACCTTTAAGGACGTCCACTGTGTTGGAGAAATACCTTGAGTTTAATTTATTATTTTTTTCCCACCCACCCTGGTAATCTTGCTAATTTTGTATAATTATTTAAACAATATACACACATTGTAAAGAACCTGAACGGTTCATTAAAATATAAAGAATTTTAAAAATATAAAGAGAGGTCACCCAGATGTCACCATCCTGAGATAAGCACTGCTAACTATCTGGTGGCCACCTTGCAAGCCCTTCTTCATGCATGATCACAGACATATGTGATCTTACATAGTGTCCAGAACACATCTGCTGTGTCATCATGGCCTGCACTCCTCCCCTCCTATGTCAGAAGCCCACCCTCTCTCATGGCTCTCTGGACTGACTAGGCTCTGTGGCAATTCTCATGTGAGGTCTCATGCAGCTGCAGTCACACGTTGGCTGGAGCTGTGGTCTGAACACTTGTCTCGACAGATGTCCACATGACACCCTAAGAGTGGCTGGCAGATGATGCTGCCAGTCAGCAGCTCAGCTGAGGCTGTTGACTGGGGTGTCCACACCAGTCTTTTTCAGAGAGGGAGGTTTCTGGGAGCGAGGACTCCCAGGAGACTAGGTAGATCCTGAGATGCTCCATGGGACCCAGTGTCAGCACACTCTGGATTCCAAGCAAGGAGATGCAGATTCATTAGCAAAGAAGACCTGGCCATCTTTAATAGGCCACATTAACAGTAACTGAGTTGAGTGCTGAGGGTGTGGAGGGAAGAGATGTTCCTGCTCCTGCATTTGAGTGTAGGATGGACAGTGGGCATGCAAGCAGTCAGCAGAGCTCAACAAGCAAACTACACATACACATTAAATTAGTTCCTCCAACCCCCGTCCCCAGTGCCCCAGAGAGTCATGGTGTGCCACCGTCTTCCTGCTCTCACTCTAGTGTCCACATTCCTGTTGGCATCTAGGGGACAGGCTGTTCTTACTTTGGCCTCTTTACAGGCCCATGGAAAGTAGAAGCTCAATGTGTCTGCTCAGAGCACCAGGCACTGGTGCCAAACATGGGTTCAAGACCCAGCTCTGCCAGCCGTGGCCTTGGCAGGCAATGTCATTTCTCTGTGCCTCAGTTTCCCCCCTGTACACTGAGGAACTTGGGCCCACCCAGGGTTGTTGTGAGAACGGACACTCACCAGCCTCTGTCAACATTGCCTGGCACGTGGCAGACGGTGGGTGCTAAAGGAGGGACCTTTCTTCTGGCCCTAACAAGTGGGGTCAGCTCTTCTGTGGCAGTCTAACACCTGTGCATACCCACACACACCCCTACCACTCCACACCGTCCTGCCCTAGTGAGGGGTGGGGGCAGGCTGGAGGCCGCCACAGTACATAATCCTGAGTTGCCTTGACAGTGGTGGGGGGAGGCCCACTCCTCCTGCCATTTCAGGAAAAGGACCAGGTACTGTTCCTCAGGCCACAACAGCCACTGCAGACATCCCCCGGAAGGCAACAGGCCCCAAGAGCTGGCCAGCCTCATGCATCACCCCACAGGGAGGCCCTGAGCTTCGTGGTGCAGGGTCAGATTTGAGTCCCACGACTGCAGGCCAAGACATGACCCAGCCTCTCAGGCCCCACTCCTGCCTGTGAGACATGGCTGCTGTCACCCCCACCCTGTGGCCTGTGCTGGCAAAGTGGGTGCTCAGCATGGCTGGGCTGCCATTAAGCTGGGTGGCTTACTCCTTGTGTCTTCCAGCTGGGAAGTAGGCTAAGGCCAGGCTGGAGAGATTACTGTGGAATTAGGGAGGGCAGGATTAGGGTGGCCTCCAGCCAGCTCCAGCTGAGGTGAGCACTCGTGGCTTGTGTTCAGCAGGGGCAGTCAGGAGGACGCTTGGGAGCTAGGGAAGCCTCCATGGAGGCTCCCCACTGGAGGCCCTTCAGGGCAAGCACTGCCTGTCCCCGCCTATCCCTCCTCCAGGCTGCATCAGCACTGCAGATGATGGGCAGATGTCATCTGGGAGTGAGGACCCCTGCCACTCACAGCAAGATCCAGGCAAGGTGCCATCCCCAGTCTTGTGTCCGCACCGGTAAGATGTGGGTGCTGTGCGTGACCCATGTGGTCCACCTGGCTATCACCTGTGATGCAGCATGACTCCAACAGGCATGGAGGGGACAGGAGGAAGAACCAACCTGGGATTCCCACTGGGGCTGAAGATGCTGCTTCAGTTCTGAGCCCAGGGCCTAGAGCTGCCCCCCAAGACCCAGAGCTTCTCCCGGGGCCCAGGGCTGCCCCCAGGACCCAGAACTTCTCCTGGGGCCCAGGCTGCCTCCCAGGGCCTAGAGCTTCTCCTGGGGCCCAGGGCTGGCTCCCAGGGTTGCCTCTCAGAGCCCAGAGCTTCTCCTGGGGCCAGGGCTGCCTCCCCAGCACCAGCAGAGACAGGGTCTTGGGGAGGCGGCTCTCACCCATCAGCTTCCCTGCACCACACTTGGCCTGTGTCTCAATCAGGAGCCTCCCCCACCCCTGCAGGACATTTTCTCAAGGTCCAGTAGGTGCCAACCATCCTATAGGATGAGCCATTGGCGGGAGACCCCAAGTTTTGTGCAACTTCTCAGAGGCCTAGAAGTTTGGGTAATAGCCTAGGATGGGTTCGGGGCCATGGTTGGTTCCACTACTTAAAACTGACTTCACCCATGAGGTGACTGATATAAAGACAAGAATACTACTGACATTGGGTGGGTCACAGTCCTTCCCCACTCCCAGGACACAGCCTCCCGGTTGGAAGGGTTGGCCAGAGGACATAAGAACCTTTTCTGTCATACTCCGGGACTCCAGCCCCACACAGTGCCCTCAGAGGTGGCCATGTTATCATTTTCATCAACTCTAGGAAACAATACCCCAGCTTCTGAGGTGTTGCAACACAGCTGATATGCTTCCTGGAATGGATAACACATAGCAGAATCCCTACAGTACAGGTCTGGTGTGGGTTGTTGACTTGAAGGCTCATGGAAAATCAGAACAAGTGGTCTTTGAGACTCATTCTGCCCCCAAATCCTGCGTCTGGGGGTGTGTGCAACAGCAGCACTGAGAAGGCTACACGTGGAGACACATGGTGATTATTTATGGAGGGTACAACTTTGCCTCATGCCCTTTGAGATGCTGTCAGTGCCAGTGAATATGGAGAGCAGAGTCGGCTCGTCCCACAGCAGGTGAGGATGGGAGCTTGAGGGGAGAGGCAGGAAGAGTCACAGTAAGTGGGGGAGGGGGAGTCTGGACACAGGGGTGGAGACCCCCGACCTCAGCTCTCCCATGATCAGCTGGTAGCCCCTGACCGGAGCCCCGTGAATAGACAGGAGCTCATTTTGGAGGGTCTTCAGTGAGATGCTGACAAACTACACCCTGGAAATTATAAGGCCCTCTACAAATTTAGGTTTCCTAGTATTACGGGTAAAATCACACACACCCAAGCCATTGTGAGACCCCACTCAGCACAGACACGTCAAAAGAAACCCCCAAATGAACTGGAAAGCAGGCTGAGTCCTTGCTGTCTCTTGGGAGCTGCCAAAAAGGTGCTTGTTTCATGTGATGCGAGTTATGTCTCTCCAGCCTCATCCAGCAGCCACATGCCAACTCCATCTGGGCTATGGACTCCTCTCTCCTCCCTCCTTTTCTCTCCCCTGAATTCCCAAGACTTCAAAGACAAGAGAGCCTAGCTCACAGGCCATTTCCCTTCCTCACAATTCTTCCTGTATTCAGATCTACCCATCTCGGCCCCTTTGGAAATATCCAATTACAATTTTTTTTTAATGCTTAAAAACTACAGTTATTTGGGTCAGGTGCGGTGGCTCACATTTGTAATCCCAGCACTCTGGGGGACTGAGGTGGGAGGATTGCTTGAGTCCAGGAGTTTGAGACCAGTCGAGGCAACATACCGAGACCTTGTCTCTATAAAAAAGTTTTAAAAAAATATAGCTGGGCATGGTGGCACATGCCTGTAGTCCCAGCTACTTGGGAGGCTGAGGCAGGAGGATTACCTGAGCCTAGGAAGTCAAGGCTGCAGTGGGTCATGATGGTGCCACTGCACTCCAGCCTGAGCAACAGAGACCACCAATTCAAAAAAAAAGAGATTTGGTTTCATATCTGATTTTTTTTAAATCTAAAGACAATCTCTGATTTGGCAACATTTCACTTAGAATTCTCCAGAGTCTCAACTGGAGAGAATGGTTGACAGCACCATGACCGGTAGTCATGCGCTGTTTTGATGTTCAAAGGGCTTGTCTAACTGTCCTACTTGATCCCACCCTAAACCCCATGGGGTAGGCAGGGCTCAAGTCACCTCAGAGAGAGAAAAAAATCTACCAATTGTGTGCGTGTCACACCGTGCAGTTCTGTGGGGAGGGCACATGCCAGTGAGAACTCCTCCCTGCAAACTTCAGGAAAACCAGCTCAAACGAGCTTTAGATGAATGACCCAACAGAAGGGGGTGGGCTCGTCGGGTCACACACTAAGTTCAAGGGTGGGCTGAGGGGCCTGGACACCTCCTCTCTCTCCAGATCAAGGCTTCCCAACCTCCTGCCTCCCTCCCTCCCTCTTCGTCTTTAGCTTTTGTCATTCCAGGCAAGTTGTCCACGAGATGTGGCAAAGATGATCGCCACCCTCAGACCAGACCCTGCCAGCTCAGCAGCTGGGGGAAGCAAGGCCCTCTTCCAGCTGTGCTTAAAAGTCTGGCGCTGGGGTTCCTTGGCTTGGCCCAAGTCATACCCTTAGCCCTGAGCCAACGTCTGCAGCCCTGCCTTTGTCATGGGCTCACCCCTGGCACCAAGGTGTGGATCTTCCCCTTCAGAGCAGGGTTCTAGAGGAAAATCTGGTGTTGAGGACCAGGCGTGGTGGCTCATGCCTGTCATCCCAGCACTTTGGGAGGCTGAGGTGGGAGGATCACTTGAGTCCAGGAGTTTTAAACCAGCCAGGGCAACATAGCAAGACCTTGTTTCTAAAAAAAAATTTTTAATTAAAAAAAAATTTGCTGAGCAAGGGGACGTGTGCCTGTAGTCCCAGCTACTCAGAAGGCTGAGACAGGAAGGTCTCTTGAGTCCAGAGCGAGACCTTGTGAAGAAGAGAGAGAGAGACAGAAAGAAAAGGGAGGGAGGGAGGAACGGAGGGAAGAAGGAAGAAATAGAAAGCTGGGAGGAAGGGGGACAGGTGTGGCAGACACCACCCAGTCACTATTCCCAATACTTAGTTGAAACAGAGTCATTGTCCTCCTGCAGCCAGACCCCATGTCCACAATCTGGAGACACCAGCTGACAGGCCGTAGGGAATTGAACTGCTGTCAGAATGCTCCTGCTCTCCAGCTGTGTACTCATACTCGCTGTCAGAACCCTGGCTTGCCTCCCCATCAGCCCCCTCCCATCCACACCTTCCATCCAGCACGTCTCTCATCCACACCTCTGTCCACCATGCCTCCATGGATCTGTCCACACCTCTCGTCCACCATGCCTCCGTCCACCATGCCTCCACCCACCATGCCTCTCACTTCCAGTCAGTCACCCTCCACCTGGCAGCAACACCTTTTGTCTAGAGAGCGTATTCTCAGGTGTACAGAAAGCCAATGGTCAAGAACATGGCCTCCTCGTACTCTTCCTCAAGACTTGCGGAGAGGCTACAGGAAACCATCCAAGGCCTCTGGAGGCCACCTCACCAAGGCAGCGACAGCTCTCCCCCTCTGTCTGCCCCTCCCTGGCCGGACTCCTGGCCTGCTGGAGACACAGCTGAGTTTGTGTCCTGAATGCAGTTCAGGCCAAGACTGCTTGTTTCCCTGAGTCCAGGGCCCTGCATACAGTCACCCTTCCATAAATGCTCTCTCCCCTGCACCAGCCCCACTCCTAAGGAGACTCAGGGCTAGCATTCAATAGGTGAGAGAAGGCACGATGAGATAGGTGCTACACTACACGAGGTGCTAGGTACTAATACTAGATAGGTACTAATATATACTTCCTGACTGGAGTGTTCCAGAAGCCACAACTGTTCCAGTGGAGGGAGAGCATCATGAGCACTGCCTGGGATGGAAATCTGCCTTGGGCTTATTTTGTTGATCAAAGCATCATCAGTTGCTTTATATATTTTAAAAAAATAATTTCCCCAAATGTGGTCCTTTCTGAGCCTAGTACCAACCAATAAAGCTCCCCGCCCCACCCCCCCAACATCTTACCATCTTCCTAGATGGAGCAAGGTGGCTGAATTAACCTCTTATCTCATCCACACTCTCCTGTGTCTTCCTGAAATTCTACTTGACTTCAGGCTGAAAAGAGGGGAGATTTACCCTCTACCGCTCTCCATGGACTTCTTTGTTTCTAAGGAATATCTTTGGTTCTTTTTGTGAGAGTGACTTGAAGAGGGGAATTACTGTTTTCCAAAGCTCTGCAGGAGTCGTCAAAGACAGGCAGGTGGTGAGTTGTTAATAACTCCAGCTAATTGCCCTTTTTAAGATTAGATGTTAGGTGGAGGCCTTAGGTTTACCCTGTTGAAAATGACTCATAAACCCATTTCTTATAAACAGAATTTAACAAGAACGCCCTCGGGGCAGCCATTTGTACAAGGAGGCTCTTCCCTATTCAGGTTTGAGGTGTTCCACAGTAAGTCGACCCTTCACAGTAACTCTACCGGACCAGGAATGTTCCCCGCAGTGCTGACATCATGTGCAGTTTCCCTTCACTGGGAACAGTGGGCTGAATTAACGCAGTGTGTTTTCTACCCACTTAATTATGATGGTAATGAGGAGGGGGAGGCAGTGTGGAGGACACAGCTGTGGAGACCGCGAAAGACATTTGTTTGCCAGCTCTTCCTTATTACCAGTTCCCCACAGCACCTCAGATCTAATGTCTATTTTGGCACATCTTAAGCAGCACAAAGCACTCATCTTGGATGACAGACTTACAGTGTCAAAAAGGACTCAGAGATTGTGCAGGTTAACCTTACCCAGGTCCACTTTACAGACATATAGACAGAGGGTCACAAGGAGCCAGAGATCTGGCCAAGGTCCCATGGAAAATGTTGGTCCCATACCCTCCAGGTCTCCAGCCAGTGTTCTGTCCACCATGAGGCACTCCTGTGTTTCCACTCATACCTGTCATTCATCCTGGGTGGCCAAGGTGGGACATGACCCAAGATGCTGGGGCTAAGCCACATGTGCCTGTTCCTAAAACATCTCACTCGAAACCAGACCGAGCATCAGAACTCACAGACTTTTTAAAGCACAATGAATCATACACTGGAAATGAGACACACATAGATTGGACTACACTATGATGTCCTCAAAGACAGGGGTCCACTCGGTACACAGCAGGCCATGGAAGGACATAGGCTGAAAGAGATGGTACTCCAGGGGAGGGCTCCAGTCAGCCTCCCTGCCTCTTGCCTCTCCCTCCTCCCTATCCCTCCTCCTCCATGGCCTCCCTCCAGCACCCCTGTACATGGGGACGCAGATGTGTTATCAGTGCAGTTTCCTTTCAGATGAAGTACTCATGGCAAGGAAAAAAGAATTTGTCAAGTTCACTGAGCACATAGGAAAATGTCCTCCTCACAGCAGACACAGGTTGGAATCTCCCTCAGTCATTTACATATACAGCTTCAGAAAATGAAATCAGGCAAGGCGTGGTGGCTCACATCTGTAATCCCAGCACTTTGGGTGGCCAAAGCAAGCAGATTGCTTGAGCCCAGGTAGGGATTCAAGACCAGCCTGGGCAATGTGGTGAAACCTCATCTTTACAATAAATTTAAAAATTGGCCGGGCACAATGGCTCAAGTCTGTAATTCTAGCACCTGGGAGGCCGAGGTGAACAGACAGCCTGAGCCCACGGGTTCGAGTACAGCCTGGGCAAATTGGCAAGACCTCATCTCGACAATAAATCAAAAAAATTAGCTGGGTGTGGTAGCGCACCTGTAGTTCTGGCTACTGGCAAGGCTGAAGCAGAAGGATAGGATCACCTGAGCCCAGCAGGTCAAGGCTGCTATGATTGTAGCCATGATTATGCCACTGCACTCAGTCTGGCAGAGAGAGAGAGGCTCTGAAACACGCACAAAAGAAATTTTACTTCACACACTACTCCACAATTTGCTATCATTTTAGCATAATGTGCATATCCTTCCAGATCACTCTAGAGCATCTCTTAACTGAGTGCTTGCCATGTGCTCTGCAGCATGGCTACACCATCATAGCCCAATAGCACTCCTGCTTGTGAACCTCAGTCAGGCTTGCTGTGGCCCACAAGGGGGTAACAGCATGCCTAGCCCTGTGTCCACCCTACAGTGAGTCCACGTGGCAGGTGTCCTGTCTTCCTTAGCCTTCCTGATGGCTTCAGTGAGAAAGGGAACTGGAATGAAGTTTTAGCAACTCCAAAACATGCCTTGTTATTCTGCACACCTCCCTGCTGAGTCTGTGCACTTTCTTTGGCTTCCAAATTTGCGTATGACCCCAGTCCTCTCCTACCTTACTTCAAAGAAGTGAAGCATCTGGGCAGCTCTGTCAGCATCTGGAAGACTCAGGCTGAGTGTGTCTGAATGTCAGCTGAGGTCCGAATCCAGATTTCTGAGTATTCCAATGTTCACACTTTGGACTAGAGTAGTTGAAGACTTGAAAGGAGTGACTGCAATTATAGACCTGTCCTAATGTGACAGCAAATAGGCATTCAAAGAAGAGGGAGGGGTCTGTGGTGTGGATGGAAGTGGGATGTGAAGATGTGTATGAAACAAGACAGTCATATTTCATATTCTTCAGAAAAGGAAACTCCCATGTTTCCCTGTCCCCTGGTCGAGGCCCCAGGGTCTGTCTTTTTCCAGGACTCTGACTTGCTGTCCTCACCACCATTTCAGAATAAAAGCAGTGGTTGCCCTCGTGGAAGCTGGGGTTTCACAGAACTGCATGATGCATCTCCCATCCAAAACACATCCACGTGACAATGCTCCACCCATCCACTTCAGAGTCTGTCTCTTCATCAGTAGTCTTGTGGCCCTAAGCCCAGGGCCTAGGGGCTGCTGTCCTTATACTCAGCTACTAGTCCAATAAAATGCTTTTTCCAAAACCTAGAATTCTAGGCTTGGTCTCTCCAGGATATATCTACCACTGGTTAGAAAGACAGGTGACACTCCATTTTCTTGGGTTTGGGCCCTTTTCCAAACTTGTCAGGATCCATTTAGGTACCAACTTTGTCTTTTCACAGCAGAGCTACATCTTCCAGGGACAGGGTATTTGCAAATTTCCTTAGCCTACCACCAATATTCTCAACTGGAAAACTTACACAAAATCAAGTAAGGCAGGATGAGGACATGAATTCAGAGCAGCACAGAGCATGCTTTAAAATAGCTTGGCAAGGTCAAAAACCCACCAGTCTAAACCCTAACCAACCCCCATCTCTCCCTCTTCCTCTTTTCCAAAGATTTTCTGAGAAACTGTTAGATGGCTTTTTGAAACCAACATATAAGCATTCCTGGGATGAACACGTTCCAAGATTCTCATGCAGCCTACGGGTTTTTATTTTTGACCAAGGGATAACTGCTTTCTGTTGCTCTATGGGGAATAGTATAAAATCAGAGGTAAAGATGAAAAAAGATTCAGCATCTCTAGACAAATGCATGATCACACTGACCAAGCCTGAAAGTTGGCTGCATTTAAATTGTCTTAGAAAATGTCTAAAGAAAAAAATGTCTGATACCTGTTATTAGGTCCCCTGACATAAATGCCATGTTATCCAGAGGAATTTGTAACATATCAGAAGGCCTGCTGAGAGAACTATAAAGAATTCTTGGCTAGAAGCCAAAAGGATAAATACTAGAACACTTTTTTATAAATCACGTGGCATGGCAAAAGTACTGACTCCCCAATGATCAGCTATGTGACTGAAAAAGGCAATGGGAGGCCCCTTCCAGGCAAGTTTCTTTAAACTGTAAAAACAGAGGTGACATCTAGCCTTTGGGGTTGCCATAAGGATAGAACAGGGCGATGTGGCACTCGATGATTGTAAAGGTGCTTCCAGGGGCTACGTACTCCAAGTATTTGGTGTGGCTCATACCTTACCCTCACATGGCCCTAGTAAGGGTTCCAAGTGCTAAGATGTAAAGCAACCCTCCCAATCCTCACAGACAGTGGCAGCCTTGGCACTGAAACCCTGACTCAGAGCCCAAGCTCCCAACCAGGGTGTCTGAAGCGGGTACCTGCTGCCTGCATCTACTCTTCTGCCTGTGGTCACAGCCCCCTGAATGTACAGGAGAGTTCTCTCAGCAGGTCTGATCTGAGTCCAACAAGGTGCATGTCCTTCCAAAGCCAGGGAGGGATTGCTCACAACACCACTGTGGAGGGACCAAGTTCTCTTGGCAATACCATGAGATGGCCGGGCCTGCTGCCTGGAGCCTGCAGCTACCTGGGGCTGCCTTTCGTCCTGAGAGACAGCTGCTTTTGCTCAAAATGGAAGAACTCTAACTGGTAACATGTCAAAACCACTCCATGCAGGAATGCCTTTCCTGTGTGAGAATGGGAGGACTAGTGATGGACTACA
This sequence comes from Tarsius wallacei, assembly GCA_963574415.1. NCBI lineage: Eukaryota > Metazoa > Chordata > Mammalia > Primates > Tarsiidae > Tarsius > Tarsius wallacei. Next base: position 16,919 of record CAUYQG010201677.1, on the reverse strand, counting down.
AGCCTCAGTCCTCATCTGTAAATGGGGATAACAGTGCCCCCATAGCCCACAAACACTATGATTAAATGAGACTGCTTAATTGGAAAAAGAAACCAAAAATAAATAAATGAGACTGCTTAGCAAGCACTGGGTATGTAGAAAATACTCAGCGATGGTTACTCTTGCTAGGGACTCAGTTAATCTTCAGCAAAAGGGCTCTTGAGCAATTACTCCCAGCAGGTGAACCAAACCTCGAAAATGGAAACAATTATGGCCAAACTTCATTTTCCTGCAGGTAGGAACAAGCTCTAATAGTTACGATACAGTTGCCTACACATGTTATGTAACTGGCTCCATCCTGAGCTTCCCAAAGCATCACTTGTCCAGGGGCCTGATATTATTCCTCCCACTACACTCTGTGAAGACTGAAGAATAACTGACTGTTTAATAAGAGTACAGCACAGCATTCAGAGTGAACCTGGTCCTGACACTCCCAAAGCTTCAGAGCTGGGGGTAGGTGGGGTTGGGGGTGGATGAGCCAAGTGATAAATTGAAAGGCAGGGTTTCTACATGGACAGTTATAAAACACCATCAACACATTCCTTGAGATCCTTGCTGATGTGTTCTGGCTTAGAGAGCATTCCAGACAGAGACGGCTACACTCACCATACCACTGCCTCTGCAGAACAGGTGGGCACCTCCTTCTGTCTCATACGTTCCTCCACTAACTCTGCTCCATAGCGATCATTGTTTTGCCCGACAACTTGCCTAAATGTCACATACATGGATTAACTACAGAATAGAAAGTAATGAGGAAAACATTTCAACAAAATAAGTAAGTGCAAGACAGAAACCCAAGACCACATAGTTCCATTTCAAGTGGAAACCTTCAGAGCCCATGCTGATTTCACCGTTACCAGGGCACCATGTAAACTGGAACATCTGCTTTTTCCTATTTTGTTTTTTGAGTCAGGATCTCACGCTGTTTCCCAGGCTGAAAGGCCAAGATAAGAGAATCCCTTGAACCCAAGTTCAATCAAAACCAGCCTAGGCAATATAGTGAGACACTGTCCCTACAAAAAATAAAATAAAATTAGCCAAGCATGGTGACATGCGCCTATTGTCACAGCTACTTGGGAAGCTGCAGAGGGAGGACTGTTTGAACCCAGGAGGTAAAGGTTGCAGTGAGCCAGGGTTGTACCACTGCACTCCTGCCCTGTAAGAGTGAGATCATGTTCTCAAAAAAAACAAAAAAAAGTAAAAAGATAAGCCACAGAATGGGGTAAGATATTTGCAAATCATATATAATGGTTTAGTATCCAGAATATATATATATATATATATTTTTTTCTTTTTTTTCTTTTTTTTTTTTTTTTTTTTTTTTTTGAGTTGGAGTCTCACTGTCGCCCAGACTGGAGTACAGTGGCTGCTCCCGGCCACCGCAGCCTCGACCTGCTGGGCTCCGGCGATCCTTCCGCCTCAGCCTTCCGAGTAGCCAGAACTACAGGCGCGCGCTACCATGCCCGGCTGATTTTTTGATTTATTGTAGAGATGAGGTTTCGCCTGCCCAGGCGGGTCTCGAACCCGCGGGCTCAGGCAATCCACTCACCTCAGCCTCCCAAAGGCGCGGGATTACAGGCTGAGCCACCGAGCCCGGTTCAGAATATATATTAAAAAGACCCTTACAACTCGGCAGTTAAAAAAATAAAAATTAAAAATGGACATGACCGGGGGCAGTGGCCCACACCTGTAATCTCAACATTTTGGGAAGCTGAGGCAGGAGGATCACTTGAACTCAGGAGTTCAAGATCAGCCGCTTAGGCAATATAGCAAGGCCTCACCTCCACTAAAAAAGTAAAAAAAATTACCCGAGTGTGGGTACTCCCAGCTATTCTGCAGGCTGAGGCGGAAGGTTTGCCTGAGTCCAGGAGGTCGAGGCTGCTGTGAGTCATGACTGTGCCACTGTACTCCAGTCGGGACAAATTGAGAGTCTGACTCGAAAATAAAAAATAAAAATAAAAACTGGACAAAAGATCTGAATGGCATTACTCCAAAGAAAATATACAAATAGCCAGTAAGCACAATAAGCACATGAAAAGATGCTCAACATCACTAGTCATTAGGAAATGGAAATCAAAACCTCAATGAAATACTCTTCCCACACACTAGGATAAGTAAAACAAAAAAGACAGAGAGTAATCAGTGTTGCCAAGGACAGTGAGAAAACGGGACCGTCAAACACATGCTGGTGGGTTTGTGAAATGGTTCAACCGCTTTGGAAAAGAGCCTGGTGGCTCCTCAAAAGGCTGAGCAGAGTCATCACATGACCCAGCAACTCACTCTCAGGTATACTCCCCAGAACACTGAAAACACATGTCCATACCAAAAAACCATACATGACATTCAGAGCAGCATTCTTCAGAATAGCCAAAAACTGAAAACAACCAAATGTCCATCAGTGGAAGAAGGGGAGAATAAAATGTAGCATAGCCATTCAACGGGACATCACTGACACTCGCACAGCATCCATGACTCTGAAGACATTACACTCAGGAAAACATGCCAGAAAGAAAGATGGTATGGCTCCATTTTTATGAAATGCTGAGAAGAGGCAGAAGGTGAATTAATGACTACCAGAGACTACACAGAGAGAAACAGGAATGACCACTGATGGATGAGGCTTCCTTCAGGATGATGAAGATGCTCTGGTTGATACAGCAGTGACAGTTGCACGACTCGGTGAACACACCACACCGTGAATTACATACTTCAAGAGTGACTTCTGTGGTATGTAAATCAGACTTGAACTTTTTTTTTTAATGGCAAATGGCCCACCTTAGAAAACGGATTTCATCACTTGTTTCAGGTCACCTATAGACTCACAAAAATATAGAAATGTTTGCAATAATATTTGACATTTATAATCCCACTGCAACAAATACTAAAGTAAAATTTTTCTTTTTAATTATTTGCAGGTATCAGTTGATAACCCACATGTGCTCATTCTTGTTTCTAAATACTAAAGGTCTGAAAGTTCCTCCCAATTCATGATTTATTTCATAGTTATTTTTAAAATTTATGTTTTTCGTAAGCAACTGAAGTTATAACAAAAGTCTTCATTTTAGAAATTTTAGTAATGATGTCATCTAGAAACAGGTAAAAATATTGCTCTTGCAATGCTATTGCTTAGCATGACTGTCTTTAAGCAGTGCTTTAAGATTTAATTCCTGTTCACAAGACAATAAAAAGGCTAGGCAAGAAACAATTCTTAACACTGGAATTATCATGTAATGTGTATAACCAGATGCTTTAAATCATGAAGGAAATGCAGATTCCCTTCCCTTGGACTGTAAATAAGATTATAGGCTTACTCTATACAGTCATAAGAGTTGAAGTGAAAGATTTTCAAAGCACTAAAAACACATACTCTCTATGTTCATCTTTTGTAACACTGTTTTGTATATCTGGTTTTCAGTATCAAAAGGCTATAAACTTTGTATTAGCACTACAATCCACAATAGAAGCTTTCTAAGTACTGGGACCAGAATGAAATAGTAACTCTAATCTGATATCACTGAGTTGTTCTACATATAGTTCCATATAAGTGAAACAAGAAGATGACCCTTGTGAAAATGCTAAGGATAAAAAGGAGAGCTTGGTTGGGCGTGGTGGCTCACACCTGTAATCCCAACACTTTGGGAGGCCAGGGCAGGAAGACTACATGAGTCTAGGAGTTTGAGACTTGCCTCGGCAACAAGCAAGACCCTGTATCTACAAAAAATAAAAAAAGTAAAATACTTGAGAAATAAGCATCAAGGTCTGCCATGATTAAGCTACTTTCTAACAAAGCACCAACATATTACAATGGGACAACACAGTTTTCATAGTTTAAGTTCAATGAAAATTCAAAGTATTGTTTTTACTCTTGGACACAAAATGTTTACACTCTATCAGGGTGGTTAGCCTCAAGAAAGACACGCGCACGGAAAGGAAAACTTTACCCAACCCCAGTGTGGCTTTAGCAGCAATGTGTATAAAACCCAGCCCCTGCTAGGGTGACCACAGGAAAGCACATTGAAAAGATGACAACACCCAAGACTCTTAATTAAACAACTGTGAGGCTCAGACTTTGTTTTCTTCAAAACACAGCACCAAACAGCTTCCAATGCAGTAACATGCTGATGGCTAAGACATACCTAAGGTATGCAGAACCCTTAGGACAGTAACACATCAAAGAGTTATTTTGAAACATGGATATTCAAATGATGGTTTTATAATTCAAATAGAAAAGCAACAACAAAACCTTGATAAATCAAGAAACAAAAGAAACAGAAATTGACTGCTGAACCAAACATGTCCTCCTTATACTAGAGTGAATCACTGGAAAATGCAGGCGTGAAACAGATATGCTCCATGTGAAAATAACTGCATAGTCAAGTTGAAAGAAGAATCATAGCATGTTTGCTTTGTTTTTTAAATACACAAGCTTCAAAAAACTGTTTTATCAGTTTTGTTTTTCTGTAGCACATCTCTTCAAAATAATTCTCACTTTTCATTACAGAAAATGTAAGAAACAGTTTGTAAGAACTCATGCAAACGTGTTTCTCTAAGGCCATGAACTGGTTTGCTAAGCTGCATTATTTTATTCAAGTGAAAATCCCTTCTAGAATAAGGGGTGTGGAAAGGAAACCATCACTGTCAACCCTTGAGCATGGCTACCCCTTGGAAAGCCAGAGGATAGAAAGCTCATTAGAGCATCCATAAAATGTTCTCTATTTACATTTTTAAAAATCTAAACCATTTAAGTTTTCCTGGCAGATTTTTTTTGTATGTTATAAAACAAAACAGCAGAAGTTTAGAATAAGATAAGAACCCTTTCTCTGGAAAGGTCAAGCAGATACTCCTTGACACCGAGTCCTTTACACAATGGCGTACTGTTCATATAAAAGGTCTCGTATCCTATAAAAGTCTTGACAAAGGCAGCCTTCTAATCCGATGCGTCCAGTTTCCGTCTAGAAACCAAATTTAAAAAAATTCTTTAGTACATTTTCTATTCATTATATGCAGATATAATAGCCAAAATATATTAAATAGATTGCTTTACCACTGGTTAGGAAATGGGTTGCTCTGGCTCACAGAATACGGATATAAAATTAAAGTCATTAATTTTATACAGACACGTGAATGTCAACTAATGCAAACTTACAATAAAATTATGTATCATTTCTTTGAGAGGCCACCATTATTAATATAAATTACTGATCTTCAGTTTTGTGAAATTACCTATCAAGAATTACAGAATTTCAAAATGACAACATATCAGAAGTATGTGTTCAAGTCAGTCCTTGTTAAAAACACACTTACTCTGCGGACGGCAACTTGATTGTTGCAAACAAGAACACCTCCCACAAATTCAGCCTGAATCCCTTCTCGCAAAAGAACTTGCTTGAAGTCTGACAGCCTTGGTTCATTCATAAAAACTGACTGATGTCCAGGAACCTTGGAGAAGGTTGAAGGTGAAAGAATAACTTTAAGTAAAGCACCAGACATGCAGTTGTGCTGAGTAATGCAACACACCATAGGACATCTGGGACAGATCATTTTAAGACTCTAAGTGACCTCCCAAGAGTCATCCTGAGTTTACCCATTATAAAACATTACAAAGTCCTTCATGTCTTCTGGTTGCCTCACAAGCCACATTCGCAGTCATGCCTCAGAACAGAGAAGTGTTAGCTCCTTACTTACTCACCTGCCTAGTTAGCCACAGTGCCAGCAGGCAGAAGTGAACCGAAAATCCACCCTCCAGGTCCCAGGCCTTTCCTTATTCAGAAGTCAGGTCCTCCCTGGTCCCATTTCCACAGTCCTCCTTGCTCAGGGCAAAGGCAATGGGCACCTGGGTTTTCCCATCAGTAGGGACCGTGGTTCTTGCCCCACCTGCTGCTGTGAAGTCACCTGAAGAGCATCAGCACAAAGGAACATGCAGATTCTCTCGCTTCCTCCTCCTGACTTCAAGAGCAGTATGAGAAGGGTGTCTAGCACACGGGCTGTTTCAGGTTTAACTTCACACAGAGCTGAAGACAGCCCGTGACACATAAGCAGGACTCCCATAGCTGTGAGACTTCTCTGATTACTTGGAATCTTTGCTAACTAACTAGATGCCTCTCGAAAACATGTAAATACCAGACTAGAATTACATCTATATTAAGTAAAATATGTCTACCTGTCAAAACCAAAACAGAGCTGGTGTGAACTGACGTGTAACAATGGAGGGCGAGAGGACCAATAAGCCTCCTGGTTGGAAGCTCACCCGCTCTTTCCACCATCAACCCGACATGCAAAAGCCATGCTGGACACACCAACCATGAGGCCAGGGTGAGCCTCAGACTCCCACTGGCTTCCTCCAACTGCTGCCACTCCCAAGCTGCATAGAACTCACACACTCACACACACACACACACACACTTTGCAATCATATACGCCAGCCGCATAGAAAACACACACACACACACAGCTTGAACTCAGCCTCCCCATGACACACATCTTAAATGGTTAGAAGCATAATGGATTCCACAGGCCCACACAGTTCTGGAAAAACAAAGCATGGCAACTGGCCAGCCGACAGGTTCAGGAAGCTGGGAAGGCTATGGCACTCACCTCGTGTGGTGGCAGGGGTTCCAGGGTGGGGATGACCTCACTCTCCTCACATGCTTCTTTCTCATCATCCCCAAACAGGCTCTTCATGGCCTTCTGCTGTGCGATGGCGCTGGCATCGGAAGGGGCATCCACCTGCATCTCAGAGTCCTCTCCATCATCCTTCAACTCTCCCTCTTCTAAGATGACCCCCGTGTCCACCTTGGAGACCCGCATGTCAAGGACACCGTCAATCCATGCCAGTTCAGCATCCTTTGCTTTGCAGAATTGAAGGGAGCTGACAAGTGAGTCTTTCAGTCTCACCTGGATGCCAAGGGAGGAGGGGAGACAAGCACAGATTAACACGTGCACAGGACCCACAGTCACTAACTGTGGCGACAGACTCAGGTGGGAAGACCCTTCACTCCTCTGAGGCCCTCAAGGCCCTATGATGTCCTCAGCACCTGTGCAATCACTCAGTCCATACACCTCTGAAGCAGAGAGACCTAGCTCTGACCACACAATGAAATCACATGGCCATGTGAAGCAGTCCCTGCCAGGACCTCCACTCTAGCATCTGGTGCAATTAACACTACCTGCGGGCAACCCCCTTGGGTCCCCTCCCACTGTGGGAGCTTTTCTGTCTTCTCAATAAATCCTGCTTTAAAAAAAAAAGACCACCTGCAAGACTCCAGGTGATGCTCATGGGCAGTGGAAGCCGAGGAGTACTGACAAGCCCACCTTACAGACTGTGTGCACTGCTGCTATGCTGTGACTGTCCTGGACAATCCACAGTTTCACACCTCCATGTGCTTGGGATGCTGCTTTCTCTTGCTCTGCTCAGGATAAGTTCCCATTCACCTCTTCCAGACACAGATGTCACTCCCGCCTTGAGCTGACACTGACTCCCGTGACCGGATGAAAGTCAATCCTTGCACTGCGCAAGACCTACATACTGCACCTGCCACTCCCTCCCCCCCACCATCCCCAATCAGGAACAGAAGCTTGAAATCTGGGAATTCTCTAAAACTAAAACTTAGAATCCCTAGACACTTGTCATTCCCCTTGCCTCTACCTGGAGCTCCTTGCCCCGCTGTCCTCTGTCTGTCCTGACAACCACCTGAACATCTGTCAGGATTCAGCCTGCTCATCAACTCCACCAAGAAGACTTTTCTAATCCCTAATTGCTCAATACTCTCAGAGGTACACCAGTATGACCCATACCGTCTCCCTTGTCTTTGTCCTAACCTGAGCTGGTGTGCATGCTGCTCCACGGGCCGACCGCTGGAAGTTTACCTGGTATATGTGTGTCTCGCTCGTGGCATCCACTGTTTCGTGCAGCTTTGGCACATACACCTTGATATCCTTCCCACCGAATGCACGGCAGCACTCCGCCAGATCTTGACTGGCCTCTGGTGGGCCATGGACAATGATCAGCTGCCGTGGTTTCATCTGATTAATGATTTTTTTAATGGAATCTCCATCAGAGCGTCCTTCATAGTCTATGTAAGTAACCCTGGCTCTGTAATTAGACATGATTATTCAAGATTACTTTTTTTGACAAGTTATTCTAAAAAATGGCTTTTATTATCGTGAAATAAATGGATACAATATATAAAACTAGACTTTGAGAAATACACGTTATATTGTTAATGTGTATTATTTAGATCTCATCTATACCTGAATATACTGATTATCATTACTGAACAAATAAACTACTTTGTTCTCTGATGACTTAAAAAAAATTTGAAATGATCATTGGCTGGTATTATTAACTGTACTAAGTAAAAAGGGGGGAAGGTTTCTTAAATACCTCAGATCATAGTAGTATTTTCTGAACATTAGGATACTATAGACATTTAAGTCAAGGAGTATATTTTAAGAAACAAGCAGTTACTCAGAAAAATTAAACTGAGTTGCACCAGTCTCTTTCACCTGCCTCTAAACTTAACAAATAGGAAAGAAATAATATTTCTTCATGTAAAAATTTACAATTTAATGTTCATCCACCACTAATTCAATTACTTTGGCATTCAAATATCATTAACGAAGAGAAATGCCATACCACCATTTTTCATAAGTCTCTTCATGGAAAAAGAAATTAAATTTTATAAGCACAAGCTTAGTAGAAAATATTCAGAAATTTCACTTTTGAAACATTGCAAACTCCATAATTCAAAGACCTGAGATATTACATTCTCTTTTCAGATGACATGGAAGCACTTACTTTATCTCGATGGACTCTGTTGCAGACACACACTTAGTGGGGACATCAGACAAGTCCTGGTCCATGGCTTCGTCACCATTGGTCAAACCAGATTCCAGTTTGCTTTTTTCTTCTTCAGTAGCTTGAAGCTCTGGCACTAAGAAATCTTCTGGTCTAAAGAAGAAGTCTCTAATTAGAAGTATTAAAAGCAAGCTAATATTATCTAATATGTATAACTAACTCTCAGGTGGCATAATTTTTAGACTCTTCACATATTTAAGATTTTTTAGGGGGGACAGGGCAGTCACTTTATTAAATCATTTATTTTTGAAATGAGTATTTTCATCTGTCATTGTAGGTTTTCACTTATTTGTGTCCTTTTTTTTTCTTTATTTTAAAATGTAGGGTACAATTCAGGACATATTTAAGATTTTAACATACATTTGTTCCAAAGCCAACACAACTTATAATATCAATTATCAGATGACTGTATATATTATGCTTTCATAACTATTAAAGGGTATTCTTTGAACCACACTGTATGGAATAGTGAAAGGCCCCTAGATAGGTCATTATAAGATCTTAGTGGCAGGGTGGGCATGGTAATTCACACCAGTAACCCCAATGCTTTGGGAGGCCAAGATAGGGGTTGCTTGAGGTCAGGAGTATGACACCATCTTGGGCAATATAACAAGGTCCTGTCTCTACAAAATATAATAAAATTAGCCAGGCATGGCAGTGTGTGCCAGTAGTCCCAGCTACTTGGGAGGCTGAGGGTGGTAAGAACACTTGAGCCCAGTAGGTCAAGGCAATAGTGAGCTATGATCACACCACTGTACTCCAGCCTGGGTGACAGAGTGAGATTCTGTCACTAAAAAATAAAAGGTAAAAAAATAAAAAAGAGCCGGGCTTGGTGGCTCAGCTTGTAATCCCGGGCCTTGGGAGGCTGAGGTGAGTGGATTGCCTGAGCCCGCGGGTTTGAGACCCGCCTGGGCAACTTGGCGAGACCTCACCTCTGCAATAAATCAAAAATTAGCTGGGTGTGGTAGCACGCGCCTGTAGTTCCAGCTACTTGGAAGGCTGAGGCGGAAGGATCGTCAGAGCCCAGCAGGTCGAGGCTGCAGTGGCCGGGAGCGGCCAATGCACTCCAGTCTAGGCGACAGAGCAAGACTCCAACTCAAAAAATAAAATAAAATAAAATAAAATAAAATAAAATAAATAAAAAAGAAGATGATCTTAGTAGCTATCAGGAGATGAGATCTTATTATATTGCCCAGGCTGGTCTTGAACTCTGCCCTCAAGCAATGCTAGAGACATTTAAGTCTTAACCTCCCAAAGCACTGGGATGACAAGCACGAGCCATCATGCTCAGCTTTTTAAAAAAAGTCAGTGTCAGCCGGGCTCGGTGGCTCAGCCTGTAATCCCGCGCCTTTGGGAGGCTGAGCCCGCGGGTTCGAGACCCACCTGGGCAAGCGAGACCTCATCTCTACAATAAATCAAAAAATTAGCCGGGCGTGGTAGCGTGCACCTGTAGTTCCGGCTACTTGGAAGGCTGAGGCGGAAGGATCGTCGGAGCCCAGCAGGTCCGGTCTGGGCGACAGAGTGAGACTCCAACTCAAAAAATAAATAAATAAATAAATAAAATAAAAATAAAAAAAGTCAGTGTCTTGCTATGTCACTTGTTGCTTAAATTCCTGGGCCCAAGCAATCCTCCTGCCTCAGCCTCCAGAGTAGCTGGGATTATAGGCATGAGCCACTGTACCAGGTCCTGTACAGTGTCCTCTTTTTCTCAATTTTTGTGGTTTCCTTTACCAAATCCCAATACTTATTCATCTCAGAACTCCTCTGATGTCCTTAAGACTCCCAGTTACTTCCTCTGTGACCAAAGAAAGATGATGATGCTTCATCTGCACATTATCAAGTCTGAGATACAAAATCCTGAGCACCATCAGAAGCCTGGATCTTTATTTCAGTGTACATCTATCTTCCCATTTTTACTTCCCACATCAGAGAGAGCTCTATTCTAGTTTAAGTTTTTTAAAAACAACACTTCCCTGACAGCCCCTCCCTAACCGCCTATAATATCTGTGTTCCACTCGTTGTTCTCTGAAAGCCAGGCCTCTTTCCCCCAGACTCAAATCAGGGTCCAGCACATCCAACTGTGACCACATGATGACAGCTGCAGTGGCAACCATGTATAGCACGCTTGCCATGAGCCGGGCTCTTGCTGAGTGCCTTACCATGACCTCATGCAATCCTTATCCCATCTTTAGCTGAGAACACTGACTCTAAAGACCACTGTCCATACATTCAACAGACAGGCCGCTCACTCACAGGGTCATTTACGTCGTTATGTTTCCTCTCTGCTGTCTGGAGAGCCAAGCAGACCATAAACTTTTCCTAATTAAACCCAGGAATGACCCAAGTCCACTCAATGCACAAGACAGCTTTATAGAAGTACAAAGAATGTACAAGAGAGGGACCCGACTCTCAGGAGGCAGAAAAGCTTCCAGTAGTTTATGAGGTCAGATTCAGCACTTGGAAACCCGAAAGAGGAAGGCAGAATGGGGCTGAAGAACAACATGTGCAAAAGCATGACACAAAAATCAAGCTGGAGGAAACCGAAGGCTGAGATCCCAAAGAAAGGACGACAAAAAACTGAAATATACAGAAACACCACAGAAAGCAGGGAGAAACCCGCCACCCATCATATGCAATGGATGACATTCATGGGGAAGCAGAGAGAATCCTGAGGATAGAAGTATTTCCAAAGGTACAACAAGCACAGCACATGGTTCAGTTGCTTTTCTAAGTGGGTGCACATCTGTTAAGATTCTCCAGGATTCACGTTGGGTACAGGGGTTCACACCTGTAATCCCAGCACTTTGGGAGGCCGAGGCAAGAAGACTGCCTGAACCCAGGGGTTGGAGACCAGTCTGGGCAACTTGGCAAGACCTCGCCAAGTAAATAAAAAAACTAGACGGGTGTGGTAGCACATGTCTGTAGCTTCAGCAACTTGGAAAGCTGAGGGGGAAGGATCATCTGAGCCTAGGAGGTCAAAGCTGTGGTGAGCTGTGATCGTGCCATGCACTCAAGCCTGGACAACAGAGTGAGACTCTGACTCCAAAAAATAAAAAAAAAACTCCCGACAGTTCTACACATGCTATCTCACATTCCTCTTATCTCATTAGCTCATAAACATGTGTACTAGTTGAGATGCAGCCCATTTCCCAAACATAACACAATCCCAACTGCCAAAGTACCACCTCTTCTCTCATCTTACCAAGTAGTAGAAAAAGTCTTCCTCATCTGGTTAAACCTTTCACACAATCAGGTAATAAAACAATCGATTTTCCCTTGATATTAACTGTCTAGATGCTACTTGACATTTCTGTTTTTACACTTCAAATCACAAGTCTTCACAGCTTTCAAGCTGAAGAGCTCAGAAACTAACAAAGAAGTTTGTTTTGCTCACATACTTGATAATCTCTCCATATTCATCCCATTTAATTCTTTCTTCTGGGGCAGGAAACATAGGATAAGACTTTTTTGCTTGTTTGAAGAAACTTCCTTTCCGACTGCCTTCGCCCTTCATCATCAGGTCATGCTTGGTCTTGTGAGCAGAGGGCTGGTCAATGTCTTCCTCAATGTCACTCTCATCACTAGAATCTATATCTGCCCTGGGGGATTTTGGAATAGATCAAGGTCATCAAGTCACGAAGAGATCTTAAATTAATATGTATATAATTATTACTGAATCAATATTCAACATTTTTTTTTTTTTGAGTTGGAGTCTCACTCTGTCACCCAGACTGGAGTGCAGTGGCCGCTCCCAGCCACCGCAGCCTCGACCTGCTGGGCTCCGGGGATCCTTCCACCTCAGCCTTCCAAGTAGCTGGAACTACAGGCGCGCGCTACCACGCCCAGCTAATTTTTTGAATTATTGTATAGATGAGGTCTCGCCAAGTTGCCCAGGCGGGTCTCGAACCCGCGGGCTCAGGCAATCCACTCACCTAAGCCTCCCAAAGCACGGGATTACAGGCTGAGCCACCGAGCCCGGCTGCTATTCAATATTAATTCAAATAATAATACAGTCATATGCTGCAATGTTCTGGTCACCAATGGATCACATCTTAACAGTGGTCCCATTGAGTATAATACTGTATTCCTCTGCTGGGCGCAATGGCTCACACCTGTAATCCCAGCACTTTGGGAGGCTAAGGCAAGAAGACTGCCTGAACTCAGGGTTTCAAGACCAGTCTGAGAAACATGGTGAGACTCTGTCTTTATACTAAATCAAAAAATTAGCCGAGTATGGTGGCACATGCCTGTGGTTCCAGATACTTGGAGGGCTGAGGCGGAAGGATCACCTGAGCCCAGAAGGTCGAGGCTGCTGTGGCTGTGAGCATGCCACTGCACTCCAGAGTGAGCAACAGAGTGAGACTCCAACTCAAAAAAACAAACAAAAAAACCCTGTATTTTTACTATACCTGTTCTATGTTTCTATATGTTTAGACACACAAATACTTACCATCGGATTACAGTAGCCCACAGTGTTTAGTACAGTCACATGCTGTACAGGCTTGTGGCCTGGGAGCAACAGGCTCTACCATAATACCAAGGTGCATAGTAGGCTAGACCATGTAGGTTCATGTACGCACACTCCATGGCATTCAAACGAGGACAAAATCACCAAACAACACGTTTCTCAGAACATATCCCTGTCGTTAAGTGACACATAAGTGGAATAATATTCAATATTACTGGATCAAAATTTCTAAAAATAGAATATGAACTGCCAATAAATAAATACATGATAATATTAGCACTGGAAGGATTTAGTATTCTAGCCATTTGAAAGATGTCTAACAAAAGTCATTAAGTGCTATAAAAATTTAAATATTTTCAGTGAAACACTTAAGTCTTAGAAACATTTTCTTCTCTTTAAGTGGGAAAAAAGTCTTGATCATCTTTTTAAACCTTTCACACAGCTAAGCAATAAACTTACATGCAAACAGTTTACATAGGCTTAGAATTTGCTGGAAATGACTCACTCTTTGGACTGCTCGAGTTTCTTAGCAGCTTCTTTCTTTAGCTTCTCTTTTTCCAAGTATTCCTCAAGTTCCTTCCCTTCAAGCTTCACACGTTTCCTCAACTGCAGAAAAACAACAGACAAAGGAAAGCATCACTATCAGGGGTTAAGAAGTAGGGTATGAGACACATCGTATCCCTGTACTGATCCACCACCTGTGCATTCTTCTCAAGTTTCCAGGACACCTAGGTATAGTTCTTATTTAGATCAGTACTAAAACTGAGCTGTCACACATCTAGGATGGGTTTAAGCCAAACTGGTTAAGAAAATACAGATATTTTCAATAATTTGTAGTAGGTGAGAATACGTAACATAAAACCCAAAAGCCATAATGGAATAGAATAAATAGAGCAACATGAAAGAATAAATAAAATTTCCCTTTGGCATTTTAAATCTCATAAAATAAAAAGAAACTGAAAAGAAAAAAAATAACACAAGAGAAACTAAGAAAAATATTTTCAGCAGCATGACTGTCAGAAGCTACTTTTTCCTAAGAGCTATTCCAAATCAGTGAAAAAAGATTACCAACACATCAAAAACAATAAAGTACATATAAAGGCAATTTACAAAGTAAAAAAGTCAAATGACTAATTTGACCAAAAGAGGTCTCATTATACTAATGATTTTGAAAAGTGCAAAACATGAAACTATAGCACAACTGTCTTAAACTGTGGACTAGCCACAGTTTAACTTCAACCATGGTCTATGGGAAATCAGTGCAACCACCGTGTTGACCTCTAAAAATAAGTGCGTGCTTGTCATTTAATACAGTATTTCTACTTCTAGGAATTTATCCTACTGAAACACACAAATGTGCACTGAACAAAAGGACACAGCAGTAATGTTTATAATATAAAAAACTGGGCAAAACTTTAAAATCCATCAGTAACGAATGATTAAATCAATAGTTCTCATATCTTTATCTCAGGGCTGCCTTAGACACTTAAAAATTAGAGAACCCGAAAGAGTTTTCTTTCTTGTGGGTTATGTTTATCAATGTATTGACTGTATCAGAAATTAAAATCAAGACATAAAAAAAATCTGTTCATTAAAAAATAATAAAACCATTACCTGTTAACATTAACATATTTTTACAAAAAATAATTACATCTTCCAAAACAAAAAAAGATAATGAGAAGGATAACATTATTTTCTACTTCTGAAAATCTCCTTACTATCTAACTCAAGAGTACAGGCAGCTGGGCTCTCCCACCGGCTTCTCAATCCCATCTCTTGCAGTATGCTGTCTATTTAAAGAATAGCAAACCCAGCCTCACACAGAGGTACAGGCAGAAAGGGAAAATATTTAAACAGTCTTTTCACAGACACTCTCCTTTGATACCACATTAAAACTCAAAAAGCAGATGTTTCTTAAAAGTTAGTTTTAATGTAGAATCTGAAACCATACCAATAGATTTTTTGTACTATTACATTAAAATTTTTTAATGTGTCTTGCACATAATGGAACTTTTATTCATGCACTGTTTTGAAACATCAGGCATTGGTTATTTGGGAAATACTAGTTCACCAAGTCATAGATCTTACAAATGTTGACAGTATTTTAAAAATCACATTAAAGGGGGAGGGAGAAAAAAAATCACATTCAAAAATATCACCACAAATCTCATCAGAATATTTTGTCACTCTCCCAGAGATGGGTATAAAATTTCCAAGATTCTAATTTTCCTTTTTTGAGTTGGAGCCTCACCCTGTTGCCCAGGCTGGAGTGCAGTAGCATGCTCACAGCCACCACAGCCTCTACCTAAGGGGCTCAGGCAATCATTCCACCTCAGCCTTCCAAGTAGCTGGAACTACAGGTACATGATACCACACTCACTTATTTTTTGGATTTATTGTAGAGATGAGGTCTCATCAAGTTGCCTAGGCTGGTCTCAAACTCCTGGGCTTAGGCAATCCTCTTGCCTTGGCCTCCCAAAGTGCTGAGATTACAGGCCTGAGCCACCGTGCCCGGTTCAAAATTCTTATTTTCACTTGAAAGCTAGAAATTTACCAGATTTAAGCAACAAATGCTGTCAACTGTTTTCTTTAGAGTGACAGGCTCAATTTATTTTCAAGAAAGTGCCAAACACCCATGTCAAACATGCTCAATAAGCATGTCATTATTTCATGTAAAATTGGTGTTCCAAAAAAAAAATGGCTAGTTTAACTCACAACTCAAACAACTGTATAAGTGTTTTCTTAGAGACAGTCACGGTACATTAGCACAAGTGCTTTATGAATACTTATCTTGTCACCCAAATTATTTTTGAAGATCTTTTACTAAAAGGATTTAGTAATAATTTTTACTGTTTCATCATGGACATTCTTAAGAGAAACTGGCTTTTTTAAAACTCCAAGTATATGCTGGTGGTAAAAGACTCAGGCCAAGGTACAGCCCCTCACACACCACTGATTTTACCTATCAGCATAAATGAGGTGCAGTGAAAAAGGCAAGTTACATCTTAATATTATTATGACAAAGACCTGGCCTGTGGACTCCCTGCAAGGGTCTCAGGGATCCCTACATTAAAAGCTATATTCAGAGATTTCTAGAATAACCAAACCCTAAGGTGTTTTCCTTCCCACTTCTTCACTGTATTACCTCCAAGTTACTCCTTTTCCTAATCCAAATCTACTCCTACCTACTAATCCTTATTCATTTGCTCTTTTTGCTTTTTCTAAATGAGTAAGACTTGGCTCAGGAGGGCGACCGATGTAGATGAAAAAATACCACCCACGGTGAACGCTTCCTTGTCTAACATGGTCAGCAATATGGTTAGGTTAGTACATATGCTATTTTTTTTTTTTTTTTGGAGTCAGAGTTTCACTCTGTCTCCCAAGCTGGAGTACAGTGGCAAACTCAAGGCTGATGCAGCCTTGACCCGCTGGCTCAGGGGACCCTTCCTTCCCCTGGGCTTAGACAATCCTCTCTCCTCCACCTGTCAAAGTGCTGCGATTACAGGCGTGAGCTACCATGCCTGGCTACATATGTACTCTTTCGGTCAGCCATGA
>CAUYQG010201673.1:0-42000 GCA_963574415.1 Tarsius wallacei | reverse complement strand
CAAGTAGCTGGAACTACAGGCGCGCGCTACCACGCCCGGCTAATTTTTGATTTATTGTAGAGATGAGGTCTCGCCAAGTTGCCCGGGCAGGTCTCGAACCCGTGGGCTCAGGCATTCCACTCACCTCAGCCTCCCAAGGCGTGGGATTACAGGCTGAGCCACCGAGCCCGGCCACAGTCTTTACATATTACCTGTGGCTGCTTTTACACAAAATGGCAGTGTTAGGCAGTTGTGGCAGAGATCTTATGCAAAGCCTGAAAGCTTGCAGGCTTCTGTGCTAAAACATTCCCCTCTTCCTTTAAATTGCAAACACCCTCTGGTCTAGCAGCTTCTGAGGCCCCTAAAGCTTTTGTGAGGATGAGTATGTGTCTGGTCCCTTTGGGCCTGGGGTGGGGTGGGACACTGAATGCCTAGAGGGCAGGGCACCCACCCATCTGAATCCCCACAACGGTTGACCTGTGCCTCCAAGTAGACTTTGTCACTAGCTACCTTATTTGGGAATTTACCTAATTTCCTTATTGCCCCCAACTGCTTAAGGACAGAGTAGCTGGTGTCCCCCTTCCCCCGCAGGATTAAGTGCAATTGAACCTGGCACAGAGACATGTTTAGTAAATGTGAGTTATGTGTGTGAATGAGGAAGCGAGTGAAATGCAGTGAACGTATATGTAGCTATGTGTATGAACCAATAAACAGATGCAAGAGAATGGTTAAGTGATGGAGGGATTTGATGAAGGAAAGAAGATGTGAATGAGGCATGAGTGAGGGAACTCTTGTAAGAATGAGGAATCAAATAAAGAAATGAGTATGTACATGAATGAAGAAAGGAGGGCTCCGGGGTGGGTGAGTGGCAAGCGAACACTGGCCCTGGGGTCTCTGCAGACACCGCATTAAAGGGTGAGGGGTGTCAGTGCCACACTCTGCTGATCCCATTGTTCTGCCTTGCTTGCCTGCAAGCCCTGGAGATTTTGAACTTGGTCAATGTCCTCTCTCATTGAGGATATGCCCACACTTTAGTGCTTTGGTGGGCTCTGTCAGGAAAAAATCACCTGCATCCTAGATGTGAGAGGCCAGGCCGCCATGCCTCCAAGGCTGTGGCCTCCTGTATATGGAAAAAGATGTCTCTGGCTGGGGCGTCCCCAGCCCCATCTCTCCCATGAGCCACAGGTACACAAGACCCACCCCAAGCTGAGTATCTATAGTGACACACACTCTGGGTGCAAGGGATGGGCGTCACATTGGTTTTGGATGAACTTCACAGTCAAGGTCATCCTAGCCAGGTAGAAAAGACATGGAATCAAAAACACCCCACCCAAAGCAGGTCCCACCATCTATGTGTTTCCTGTGGTATGTGTTATGGGAGTCTTTTTCTTGGCGCGCGCGTGTGTGTGTATGTGTGTGTATGTGTGTGTGTGTGTGTGTGTGTGTGTGTGTGTGTGTGTGGTGGTGTTGTTGCTTTGCCTGAACACTCCCTAGAATAGAAGCTCTAAGAAGACAGAGCCAGGCATGTGAAAAGCTCAGTAAATATTTGTTGAAAATTAGTGAAACATAGTCTGGAAAGCAAGTCATGCAAACTACCCACTTGAACCAGCTCCTGAGATGCGGTTCCCACATCCAGGTGAACTGGGCCTAGAGCCACTGCTAAGCCCCTTCTGACCTCTGTCTCACCATTTTCCTATGCAAAGTTCAGCAGACTAATCTATATGATCTCAAAAGTCCCTTCAGCTGTCACTCACTGGGACTCTAAGGCCAGGGAAGGAGCTTCAGATTTTTTAAAGTCTTTCATAGTTAATAGGAACCCAAGTCCTCTGGCCACAAATCTTTAACAAAGAGTGGCTGTTCCATAGAAGACAGCCATTTCGTCTAGCCAGTGACCAGGGGCAGATGATACCACATGTGGCCGCAGGGACATCCAGATGCTGTCATTGTCCTCCCTTGGGATCTGCCAAGCCTCTGTTCAGAGTCTAAGCCCAGCCTGTGCCTTTTGAGAGCTGTAAGAGTGTCCAGAAAGTCCTTGTGAGAGAGAAGTGGCTGGGAAATCTCTTCTCGGGCATCTTTGCAGAGTTCCCCAAAACCAGCAAACCCCTCCTGTGCCTCATGCTTACAGGTCCCAGCCCTCACTGTTACTGCCCTCTGAACCCTTCGGCCCTCACAGGCAGCACCCCTAGTCCTCCAAACATACACCCTGCCTATGGTCTGTGAGGAGATGGCACTGAAGTCACATGTGTGGCTTACCTGCTGGCTCTGTAGCCTTGAGCAAATTACTGTGATATGCTTCACTTTGACATTCTCATCTAAAAGATGGACGTGATGGTGACTATAATAGCACTTGGCCCTCTGGCTTGTTGTGGAGATTGCATGGAATAAGAGAGCTTGGTAATGTGTGACCCTCACAAGTGTTCTGCACAAACTGGCTCACATAGTGGTGGTCAGGATTTGGGAATCTGTTTTGGCTTCCTTGTCATACCTCATTGGGATCACCTACTCCTTTGGGACAGGGACTGTGCTGCTCAGCCATTTTCCATCTTTTGCATTGCCTCACCTAGAGTTCAGATGCTCGGGGCACGTGTCAATGGGCTGTACCAGACATTCCCAAATCACTGCTCTCCAGACGCTGCAGGGGTTTTCTTTGTCAAAATCCATGTATCCCTCCACCACATGTATCCCAACTGTTTGGTATTCAATTCCCTTTTTTTTTTTTTAAGTCAAGGTCTCAGTCTGCCATTCAGGCTGGAGTGCAGTGGCATAATCACGGCTACCACAGCCTCGACCCACTGGGCTCAGGCAACACTTCTGTCTCAGCCTTCTGAGTATCTGGAATTGTACACAGGTACCACCACACCCAGCTGATTTTTTTATTTATGGTTATGATAGAGATGAGGCCTCGCCAAGTGCTCGGGCTGGTCTCAAACCCCTGGGCTCAAGCAATCCTCTCACCTCCGCTTCCCAAAGTGCTGATATTACTGGTGTGGCTACCTAATTCTTAATACCAAGAATTGGGAGGACTGTTTCTTCACATCTGTCCCAGATGGTTTAGACACTGGCCTTCCTAAAAGCAAATTCCACACACATATTATTGAGTGTTTAGATATTGTTCTAAAAGTTGGGGATACAAACAAATATATGTTTGTTCTAAGGCTGGGCCAAAACTAGGGATTTTATCCTTCTAATGCAAGTGTATGTTTCTGCTAACATTTTAGCACAATGAGATAAAAATACCAGGACATCTGGAGACTGAGATTACCTGACTCTCCCTTTATTCCCCATCACACACAGTGCTCTAGAAGGTGAGAGGCAGCAGTTGTCTAAACTGCCTGGGCCCAGCCTGTGTCGTTCCTTCAGGGACTGGAGAAGCTGCTGAGGGCTTGCTTGAGGGCCCGACACTCTCCAGGCACCACAGGCTGGGCCTCCGGGCAGGGATGCTGGCCTCTGGGGGCAGCCAATCAAAACTGCTTGCATCTCATTTGAGATTGTGCGGGGACCAGCTTCTCCTGATTTCTGCAGAATCATATGAAACCAGCAAGCAGGCCATACAGAAAGGGGCTTTGAGCAATGGCTTTGGGAACATGTATTCTTTTTATTCGTAGATCCCTGAGCCTGTCCTCTAGAAAGGATTCTTGGGTCCTGATGAATTTTGCAGCCACAGTCTATTAATCCCATGAGAAAGAAAAGTTGTTCTACGACCAACCAGGTCTCCACCTCAGTAGGGGTGTTTTCCCGAGGGTCTCCTGTAATAGTAATTCAAAAGAAGAAGGCAGACTTGCCCACAAGAAGGTATCAGGTAGTGCTCCCAGACCCCAAGATCTTAGAAACCAGACCCTCAGGTTTCTAAGAATGTAAACCCTACATTGATCCAGGGGTCTCAACTCAAAGGGAACAGAGACAACTGCTTTAATAACGTAGCAGGTGGGGAGCAATTATTTTTCTCTCTTTTTTAAAAAAGTTCATTGTTGTTGCTTGCGCTACCCTTGGAGAAGCATTTAAAATAGTAAAGAGACAACAAACACATGGCAAAAAGTAAACTTTTTAAGATGACTTGACGTTGTCCAGTTGTTTCTGGGCTCACTAAATTGTCTAGAAGGGATTCTTTAAAATTAGTTTTTCTTTCAGTCTGACTTCAGTTTGCTTCACCAGCCATCTCCCTTGAAGTGAGACCCTTAGACTTATGAAAATTGGCAGGTTCTTAAAGAAGAAACTTTTAAAACTCACTCAAATCAGAGGAAGGCGTTTAGGACCAGGCAGTTAAATAACTTGCCCATGGCTGTATGGTGAAAGAGTAGCAGGGTGGAGACCCATGCTCAGGGACACCTGAACTCAGAACTCAGTTACGCTGTGTCACCTCTTGGCTGCTTTGTCTTCCCCCGCCCAGTTCTCCCTGTGATCCATTTTCCTCGGTTCAGAAAATAACCTGCATCACCCGTCTCTCTACCATAAAAAGCCACATTCTAAGGATTTAAGGTTGTTTAATCTATGCAAGAGGTGGGCAGAGCATAGAAATTTCTAGATGTTCCAAGACCACCCGTCTTTGGGAGACTTTTGTCAGGAAAGTGTGAGGGCAGGAGTCTGGTGTAGAGTGGATGGTAGATTGGACACTGTCTCCACCCTTTATGAGCACAGGGGCCTGGTCACTGAACCTCAGGACCAAGCCCAGAGCTTGGTGCCTAGTAGCTGCTTAACCAGCATCTTCTGTAACTGCCATGAGAGACCCACAGCAGACTTAAGAGGAACTTAGCATATTTATATTTTTATAGCTTTTAATGAGGCCCAGTAAGAGGAGTTGACTATAATTATCACCAAACAGTTACCTCTTCGATTAGCCAGTGATGGCGAGGAGGACAGGGGTTCTAGTTAAGGGTTCTGTGACCTTGACTTTTCCAAAAGACCTCACAGTTTCTAACCCCTCAGGCTCTGCCTCAGTGCCCCAACCCTGTTTTGCAGGCTGCTGGCCCTTGGGCCCTTCTACTCATGAGCTAGAAAATGGCAAGGGAGTGGCAGGGCAGGAAATGTTCTATGCCCGACCAAAGGACCCAGCTTAGGGAAGAAGATTCTGTCTTTGTGGCTTAAAGAGTGTGTTGCATTTTCTGATTTTTCCCAGAAGCCAGTGTCTGCATGGCTATAGAGGCCAGAGCCTACCCTTCACTGTTAGCTTCAGGATGCATGAGAAGAGCCCTACCTGGTAACAGGGAAGAAAAGCTCCTAAATACATGTCCCCCATACACGGGGTCAGCCACCCATCACTGGGTCTTTCTCAAAGGAAATCTGGGGTATAGTGGCTGGTGCCCATGTCTAGAGAATGGACCTTTCTTTTTCTTTCTTTCTTTGATTTTTTTTTTGAGTCGGAGTGTCACTCAGTCGCCCAGGTTAGAATGCAGTGGCACGTTCACGGCCACCCCAGCATCAACCTGCTGGGTGCCGGCAATTCCTCCACTGCAGCCTTCCAAGTAGCTGGAACTCCAGGCACGCCCTACCACGTCCAGCTAATTTTTTATTTATTGTAGAGATGAGGTCTCACCAAGTTGCCCAGGCTGGTCTCGAACCTGTGAGCTCAGGCAATCCGCTCGCCTTGGCCCCCAGAGTGCTGGGATTACAGGCTGAGCCGCCAAGCCCAGCCCAACCTTTTTTTTTTTTTTTTGAGTCGGGGAGTCAGGGTCTCACTCTGTTGCCCAGTCTGGAGGGCAGTAGTGGCGTGATCATGGCTCACCACAGCCTTGACCTCCTGGGTCTTTCCTTCTTAAATCCAATCCTGGCCAGGAGCAGTGGCTCATGCCTATAATCCCAGCACTTT
This sequence comes from Tarsius wallacei, assembly GCA_963574415.1. Taxonomy (NCBI): domain Eukaryota; kingdom Metazoa; phylum Chordata; class Mammalia; order Primates; family Tarsiidae; genus Tarsius; species Tarsius wallacei. Next base: position 36,218 of record CAUYQG010201673.1, on the reverse strand, counting down.
AGGAGGCTGAGTCAGGTAGATTTGCTTGAGCCCAGGAACTCAAGACCAGCCTGGACAACATAGTGAGACCTTGTCTTTACAAAAAATTAGCTGGTGTGGTAGCACACATCTGTAGTCTCAGCTATTCAGGAGGCTGGGGCAGGAGGATTGCCTGAGCCCAGGAGGTCAAAGCTGCAGTGAACTGTGATCCATGCCAGTACACGCAATCCTGGACAACAGAACAAGACCCTGACTCATTAAAAAAATAAAAACAAATCCACTAGTCCTGAGAAAGTCCTGTTGCCTGCTTTTCTTCCCACACATCTACCTCGTATGACTCCATCTCATAATCGTGACAATGATAACCACTTATTGGGTACTTCATATGAGCCAGACATTATGCAAAGCATTTAGTGTACACATTCTGATTGAATCCTCACAAGAACCTCATGAGGTAGCCACTATTATTGCCCCCTTTCATAGATAAGGAAACTGAGGCTTAGAGGAATTATGTCTGAGCTGCATACAGCCAACAAGTTGTAATGCTATAACTCAAACCCAAGTCAGACAGCCCCAAAGTCCATTTTCTTAGCTGTGGCTATGTAGTATCTCTAGGAGCTAGGAAAGTCCACCTGTCATGGGGATCCTCTTGAGTAAGGCAGTAGGACTCAGAGTTAGTCCTTGAAGGACTCAGGCTGGCAATATGGGGTCCATGGCAGCCGGGACTTTCCCAGCCTATGTGCAAAGACCCCAGTATCAGCTTTTCTCCCCAGGAGAGGTTGCCAGGCAAAGGCTCCCGCAAAACTTTTCTTCCAATAGCAAAATAGGAATAAAAGGAAACTGCCTTAACATGATTAATTGAATCTATCTAAAAGCTATAGCAAACATCGACCTAATGATGGAATGTTGAAAGCATTTCCTTTCAGATTAGAAAGAGGAACAGAATACCTGTTAATATGCTTCTGCTCACACTATCCTGGGCAGTCTGGCCAGCACAGTAAGGCAGGAAAAAGAAGAAAGAGGTTAAACATTTGAATGGGAGAAATATAACTGTTATTATTTGCAGATGACATTATTGTCCATTTAGAGAACTCAAAAGAATTTAGAAAGAAGTGTAACGGGAGTAAACATGAGTTTATCAGGGTTACTGGATACAGATCAAAATAAGAAAATCAATTGTATTCCTTTTTTTTTTTTTTGAGCTGGAGTCTCACTCTGTCACCCAGACTGGAGTGCTCCCGGCCACCGCAGCCTCAACCTGCTGGGCCCGGCGATCCTTCGCCTCAGCCTTCCAAGTAGCTGGAACTACAGGTGCACGCTACCATGCCCGGCTAATTTTTTTGATTTAGTGTAGAGACGAGGTCTCGCCAAGTTGCCCAGGCGGGTCTCGAGCCCGCGGGCTCAGGCAATCCACTCACCTCAGCCTCCCAAGGCACGGGATTGCAGGCTAAGCCACTGAGCACAGCTATCAGTTGTATTTCTATACACTGAAAAGAAAAATAGAAAAATGGTTTTCAAAGAAGATGCCATTTACAACAACAACTAAACTGTTTAAGTTCCTTGGAATAAATCCAACAAAAGATACGCAAGCCCTTTATCGAAAAAGTTTATAAAACTTTATTGAAAGATATTAAAGAGGACCTAAAATAAATGGAGAATTATACAATGCTCTTGGATAGGAAGATTCAAAATCTTAAAATGTTGATTTTTCCCAAATTTATCCATAACATCAAATCCCAATGGGTTTGTTTGCTTGTTTGTTTTTATGCAACTCAAAAAATGATTCTGAAATTCAAGTGGAAGAACAAAAAGCCAAGAGAGCCAAGGTACTTCTAACAAAGAAGACAGGATTTGGTTTGGGTGGGACTTACGCAATCAGATGCCAACTTTTATTTTAAAGCTATGGTAATTAAGATGGCATGGATTTAGCATAGAGATTCTATTAAACCAGTGAGATGTCCTGGAAAACCTAGAAACAGACACTTCATGGAAACTTGATTGATGACAGAACTGGCATTGCAGATCAGAAGGGAAGGATGAAGTATGGTGCTGGGCTAACTGGGTATCCATGTGGAAGAGGCGAAATGGGATTCCATCCTTGTCAAAAATCAATTCCAGATGGATTAAAGACTTAAATGTGAAAGGCAAAACTATAACATTTTTAGAAGACAGTGTAGAAGTATATCCGTATTACCTTGAGGGAAAAAAAGTCTTGTTCAAGATTGTTTAAAAGTGTGAACCATAAAGGAATAGATTGTGAATTCGTATTAAGAACTTCAGTTCATCAAAGACACCACAGAGTAAAATTATAAGCTACAAAGAATTCACATCCAAAATATTAAAACTCCGTAACTTAATAAGAAAATAGTAGATAACCCAACAGGGAAGAGAGAGACAATAGACATGAACAGTCATTTCATAGAACAAGAATTGCCCATAAGCATTTGAAAAAATTTTTCTAAAGTCTCAGGCTCACTGGTACTCAAATTAATTGAAAACCACAAGGAGATAGCATTTTCCATCTACCAGATAGGCAGGTATGAAAAAGTTGGGCCTCATACATGCTGGCGAGGTCAAGGGGTAACAGGAAATGTCATTCACTGCTTGTGGAAGTGTAAATTGTTACAGTCACACTAGGGAGCAGTTTGTTATTATCTAATAAAACTGAACAGGCTCATACCCTCTGGTCTGTTGATTCCACTCCTAGATGTAGAAACTCTCGTACATGTGCACATGGATGTGGACAAAAATACTCACGGAAACATTATTCATAACAGCCCCAAACTGAAAACTGCCCACATGACACGTAGATGACAGAATGGTTAAAAGGTGACCTAGTCATACAATGAAATACAAGACGGCAGTGAAAATTAGCCACAAATATACACGGAATTTAGTGTAAAGCCAAAGATGCAGGTCACAGAATACACACACTGTGAGTGCACTCATACAGTGCTCAGAAACAGGCAAAACTAAAGAACGTTTCATTTAGGGAGGTATGCCAAGGTGGTTAAAAAAAAACTACATGAAAAAGCATTGGAATGAGTAACATATGTTAGTTAGCGTTGCAGTTACCTGGGGGAGGAAAGAGGCTTGGTTATAGAGGAGTATGCAGACTAAGTATTCAGTTTCTGGTTTTATTTTATTTCTTAAGTTGAGTACTAGATGTAGAGGTATCTGTTTTATTATTCCTCTTTAAGTGACACGTAAAAGTATAGGCACTTATCTGTATGCATAATATACTTATAATTTCAGAATTTGATAACAAAGGAAAATTACAGTTAGACCAGAAGTGGGAAGTAATGGGGGAAGGGGAGATGCAAAAGTTAGGAGTGACAGAAACAGGCAGTGTGGCCTCAGAAAGACCCCAGAAGTGGGGGTGGGTGGGGAGTGGAGGCAGCTGGATAGGAAAGCAGGGACTGGATCCCAGAGGGGCTTCCAAGTTTCGACTGTCCCCCGGAAGCCATCAGCGTCAACGTAGCAGCCTTCACAGCGTTGTGCATTATCGCCCTGCTGACCTAGATGTGTGCTTTAGAAAAGAAAATGTTTGCGATGGGGCCTGCTGACAGCTCATAAATGAGTTCTTTTTCTCAGACAAAATTCTGACTCTCAGGACCAATGACGAGTGCTGGCTGGCTGCTCCTTGCTCGGCAGGATCAGGGAGGTTTGCGGGCAAGGCTGGCTCTGACAGCAACGGGGCAGGGCCGGTGGCCTGGCAGCAGCATCTCTGCCAGAGAAGGGAAAAGAAAACAAACACAAGCAACTTAATCTTCTGCCTGCCCTCAGATCTATTCCAAATCACAGGGGGCTCTCAGCGGGGACAGTGGTTCTCCTCTCTGAGAGCGTAAACGATACAACGTTGAATCTGGACACGTGGCTGTTTGGGGAGGCAAACACATGCCAAATATATATATCCCTGCAACACACTGAGTTCTGGAGATGCTGCAGATTGACCTTGATGTTCTACAGAAAGGACTCTGAGCCCAGGGTCCTTGCTTCTGGTGTCAAGTTGACTGCCCATTTGCTGACCACTTCTGGAAATACATGAAATATTTTGTCTCAGTTTCCTCATCTGTAAAAATGGGGGTAATGATCATGGGGGTTCATGTATAAATTAACACTGGAGTCACAGCCTGTGAGAGTGAAACAGCCCTTGAGGTCAAGGCAAGCCTCTCCTGTCAGCTCCCAGAACACCCTGAGCTTCCACCGGTCCAATGCACCATGCTTATATTTATACAAGTTGAACTGCCCTCCCCGTAGGCCTCGTGAGTTCCACAGGGGAACGGGGCCCTGTGTGTCCTGCTTATCACAGGAACCCCCAGTGCCTAGCACAGTGTCAGTGCTTAGTAAGGCTCACACACTGCAATTCCTGAATGTGGCTCATAAGTACTGTCGAATCTATGGAGGGAAGTAAGCTTTTAACTTTATAAAGTCAACTCCAGATGACTCATAGTGGTGGGTTCAGAAACTACCAATCATAGCTCATTCTCACTTCTGAAATGCAACCCCTCTCTCAACACTGCAGGGACACTCTGCTGCTTCCAGGCCCTTGTTGGCTCCCAGGAATTCCAAGAAAGAACCATAACTGGCTCTGGAGTGGTTCTCTCTCGACTGGGGAAGACACCATGCCCACCAAGTTGCCACAGGGCAAGGGCCCTGCAGGAAATAGCTGAGTGCCACCGCATGGGTCGGGGTGGGAGGGTGGCAAACTTGCCTTTTGGGAAGCTGGGGAGACTTTCCTCTAGAAGAGAGGAGCGAGGTAGCTACAGATGCTTGTCTCCATCCCCCACCACATTCTTGGGTCTTGCTCTCAATTTAAAACCTTGCTAGGCTGTACCATAAAAGGAGGTGTCCTGCCTACCTGCCTATCCCATCCACACCCTACAAAGCAGCTAATCTCTTTACAGATCAAAATAAGTAATATTTATCGAGCATTTACAGCGTGCCAGGCCCTGTGCTAAGTAATTTGCATAGATTATTCCATTTAATCCTCTTAACTCTATGAGAGAAACACCATAATTGCCCCATTTTACAGATTTTAAGGAAATGGAGGATCCACAGAATTCAGTCACTTGCCCAAGGTCCTGGGAAATGGTGGACATGGGCTGAGTTCTAAGGTTGGCCACCTCTCCCCATTCCTGACAGGAGCTGCGTTCTCTGTGCCCATGTGGCTGAAAGTGCAGGGCCCGGCTGGGTGTTCCAGCAACTCTGTGCCAGGCTCCTGCCTCCTCCTCCTCACTGAACCTAAAATCTGGACACACCCTGAGGCCACACAACTGATAAAGACTTCTCTTTAATGAGTCATTTCCTTCAAAGGGGAGGGGCACATGCATCTAGATTTTAGAGAAATGCCTACCCCACCCTCACACCCATACTCCCTGATCTTGCTCAGGTCTCTGAACCCCAAGGCCGGGAAGCATCCATTGCTGGAGGTCCTCCCACCCAGCCTCACAAACGCCCTGTGGCACAGGCACCTGAGGTCACAGGGACCTCAGGAAAGGAGCCACTCACCAGTCCGTTTACTCAGAAAGTCTGGGACCCTAGCTCCCATCCAGTGACAGGAGCAGACCTGCCTCCCCAGAAGCTGGCCATCCAGCTGCTTGTCTGCACTCACCGGGTGGGGCCTTTATTTTTGTCTTGTTCTACCTGTCCTCCTTCCTACCTGGTTTCTCTTCCCTGCCTTTATCGGCCTTATTCTGTTTCCTATCTCTCCAATCATTCATTCACTCATTTTTGCCCTTGCCTTTCTGAGGAAGCCTCTGATCTATGGGTTCCCATGCCTGGTTCTCCTCCTCTTGAGGCAGCTCCTGCCATGAAAACCACTTGCTAGCTGCCCGCTGTGCAGTTAAGCCACCCCTTCTCCAGCCAGCTCCAGAGCAAGAACTGAGTCAAGCAAAGGCCGCCGGGATATCTCCTGCCACTAGATAATGGATTCATATTTGGTTTTTCTAGACAGCTTTACTGAGATGTAATTACATGTAATAAACTTTAACCATTTTAAATATACAACGACTTTTGGCAAATGTCTACAGCATGTAATCACCACCAAAATCAAGCTCTAGAACATTTGCATCACCTCTAACGTTTTTCCGTGTGCCCCGTGGCAATCAGTCCTCTCCCCACCCCTGGCTCTTGACTACCCTGATCTGTTTCCTGTTACAGCGGTTCTGGTTTTTGTTTTTGTTTTGGAATTTCATATAAATGGCGTCTTTTCATATGGGGCATTTTGTCCCCTGTATCTCTTACTTAGCATGATGTTAGACTCCCCCCATGGTGTCACGTATATTGCTGAGGAGTATACCATTGAGGCTACACCACAGCTTACTTGTTGGTTCACCCATTGGTTAGCATTTGGGTTGTTTCCAGTTTGGGGCTAAAATGAATAAAGCTGCTGTGAACATCCATGTACAAGTCCTTGTGTGGACATATTTTTCATTGTTCTTAGGTAAATACTTGTGAGTACGATTGTTGAGTAGTGTGGAAGGTGTGTGTTAACTCTGTAAGAAATGACCAACCTGTTTTCCATCATGGTGGTACCCATTCCCATCAGGAGTGTGTGAGGGGTCTAGGTGCAACCGCATTCTCACCAACACTTGGTGTGGGTGGCCTTTTTAATTTTAGCTATTCTCAGAGGTGTGTAGTGGTATCTCATGGTGTTTTTAATTTGCATTTCCTGTTGATTATTGATGTTGAACATCTTTTCATGTGTTTATTGACCACTCAACATATCTTCTTTGATGGTATCTGTTGCCCATTTTTATGGGGTTCTTTTGCTTTTGCAATCTGTTTTTAATCTCCCTCTTTTCCTTTCTCCTTTCAGTTCCTCTGGATCTTTCTCCCATGGTGTGTCTGTTTTAGTTCTACCCTGTGCCATTCTCAGGATATTCCACGATCTCACCCTCCCCTCTTTCTCTTTCCTCCTCCTCATGATCTCCAGAACACCTGAAAACCTGAGAATCTGACATCCTTTCCCATTCCATATTAGAAATAACTCCATCACAAGCCCACAGACTTCTGACCTGCCAGGATCAGTGTTCCAAACAGAGGCAAAGACGCCCTCCCCCAGTGACAGCCCAGAGGAGCCAAAAGGCAGAGCCTGGCATTGTGAAAAGACACCTTTGCATTCTGGCTCTCCTTTGCCCTAAATGATTAATGGTGTTTATGGACAGACGTGCCTTTTCCTCACAAACAACATTGGAGTGCCAGTGGTGTTCAGTGAAGTCCTTCCTGTTTAGTGGTCCAACAGCCTCCGCAAACATAAAATTAGTTTTTCACATAACAAGGCTCCCTCTGGGTATGTCTTCCCAGGGAAGGAGCAACCCAGTCCAAAGCCAGCTCCTTTCCGTGTCTATTTCAGGGCACCAGTGAGGGTATTTGATAGTAAAGCTCAGAACACACTGTACACAGTGTTAGTGTACCTTAGGTGGGTGATTGTTGAATGGATTCTTTTTTTAGTTCTTTATTGAGATTTAATTCACCTGCCATACAATTCACCCACTAAAAGTGTACATTCATCGGTTTTTAGTATATTTACAGATGTGTAGCCATTACCACCACAATTTTAGAACATTTGATTATTTCAAAGACACACTGCACCCTTTGTCACCCCATAATCTCCTAACTACCTCCTCTCCCCACCAGGAATTCTAATATACTCCTGGAAACCACTAATATACTCTCTATCTCTAGATTTACCTGTTCTGGACATTTCATGTAAATGGAATCAAATTATATGTGGTCTTTGTATCCGGCTTCTTTCACTTTGTATGGTTTCAAGGGTCACCATGCTCTTTGATGTATCAATACTTCATCGCTTCTTATGACTGAAAACTATTCCATTGTGTGTATATACCATATTTCGTTTATCCATTCATCAGTTGATGGACATTTGGTTATTGTGAATAATGCTACTGTAAGCATTCATATATAGGTTTTTGTGTGAACATATATTTTTATTTCTCTTAGTTATATACTAGAAGTGAACTTACTGGGTCATAAGGTCATCCTATCATTACAGGAACTGCCAGGCTATTTTTCAAAGGGGCTGTACCTTTTTACATTCCAACCTTTCTAATGTATGAGAGTTTCAGTTTTTCTACCGCCTCACCAACACTTGTTATTATCTGACTAAAATGAATTTTTAAAATTCTAACTAGATCCTTGAAATGTCACAAATATATACACAACCACATCTGCACAATCGTTGACACAGACACACACACACACAAAACTACATAGCTGTGCATACCTATACACACCTCTAGCGTTCACATACATACACACAGAATCTCACACAGATATTTAGTCATGTATACAGTTGCACATACGTATAATCACATGCAGCACACACACACATCAATCCATATAACACATGTGTGAACACAACCTGACATGCAGTGGATCAATGCCATTATATATGTACATAAAGTTGCCGTGAGTTCTGAGCAAACACACACATGTGCACACAGAACCAGAGATACACGTGCTTAGTAATGCATTCATGCCCACACAAACACACAAACAGTAGTTGTACCCACAAAAGCACAGTCCTGGCACACACCACAGTTGCATCACATATGAGAACAGAGAATATGTTTACTCTGGATGGCAGAGAGATGCCATGAAAATACACATTCACCCACTAAAAGTGTACGTTCATTGTTTCATGAGTCTTGGTGTAATAGGAAGGAAGACCTTTTCATTCATTCATTCATTCACTTGTTCTTTAAGCTGTGAGTACATACTGAGCACACAGAGATGCATTGATGAACAAGACTGACATAGACCCTGCCCTCTTAGAATTTGCAGTCTAGGAGGTAGATCATCCATAAATAAGGGAACAACCATAGTCTGTGCCATGTGCCAAGAAGGAAATAGTCAAAGCCATGTGTTAGACAAATGGCAGCTCCTAGGATGGGAGGCAGCTTCCAGGAGCTTTTATCGCTGTTCCCTCTTTCATCCTGGAAAAGTAAAAGGAATTCAGACTCATCTACAGTCATTGGACAAGCTGCCGTGTGTGTGCATGTGCGTGTGTGTGTGTGTGTGTGTGTGTGTGTGTGTGTACTAGCAATAGTTAATGAGAGTGTGGGCTTGGAACCTGGAATACTGGCTTTTAAATTTTCTTTGTTTTGTGCTACTTGGGTGACCTTTCTTTCCTCTATGTCTCAGTTTCTCATCCAAAAATGGGAATGATAGTCGTGCCTTGAATAAGGATTAACTTAACTGATACTCATAAAGCACTTAAAACTGCCTGGCAAGTGCTGAGTTCTGAATCAATATTAGCTGTTGTGTCATTTTCTGAGACAGGTTTTTGTAGAGGGAGGTGAGCACCCGGAGACAGGTGGGGTGGGCGAGGGATGGGCGGAGGAGCGGGCAGGGCCCCAGGACTGTGCATGGGCCAGCGCTTCATCCTCCACAGTGTGTGAGCAGCCTTCTGGAATGCGGCCTTGGTATGCCGCCCCAGCAGGCCATAAACCAGTTTGACCTCCCGCCGCCAGGCCCACAGCCGCAGGGCACAAAGAGGACGTGCAATGTAGGCTCTAGGCACGGCTCTGTGTTCAGCAGTGTCAGGCCTTTGCGGAGAGCTCAGTCTGCTGCCGTGGTGCCTAGCTGTGACATTCCCTGAGTCCACTTGGCTGACTTTTCTGTGTGTCTGTGCAGGTCAGTACTCACCACCCCGTACCTGCCTCCCCAGGACATTCCACGGCCATGGTCAGTGTGTCTGGCTCCCAGCAACACCTCCCAGCGAACATGTGAGTACAGGGCTCAGCCCCACACAGGGGGCAGCTCGCTACCACAGGGGATAAAGCATCGCCACTCGGAAACCATCCCATCCCAAGAGACAGCAGTGTGCCTCCCTGACCACCTCCACATGAAATAAAGGCAAAAACACAAATCAGCTAGCCATGTCATTCTAGCTCATTACTTTACAGAAGCAGAAAGAAACTGGAAGATTCTATGCCACAGTATCACTGGGGAGTGGGTATTGTGCAATTCTTATTGTCTTGCTTTAGATTCAAAATGTTGAGTCATAGATAGATGTTGTTTTGGTAACCAGCACAAAGAATAAATATAGCATTTTAGGAACAAATAATCCTTATAAGATGAGAACACTTCCCTGTCCCCTTAATAAAACATTCCCATATCTAACAGTCCTTAGGCTCTAGCAGGGCTTCTTGGTGTCTAAGATGCCTGAGGGCCACATACTGGTGACCCCGACTCTAGCAAGCCAAAGTGGATTATTTTGTTAATTCTTTAATCAGGCAACTGTTCTTCCCTCTGCCGCTCCCTATTGGCTTCATCCCCTCATCATACCTGGAATTTTTTTTTTTTTGAGTCAGAGTCTTACTCTGTTGCCCAGACTGGACTGTCATGGCATGCTCGTGGCCACCACAGCCTCGACCTGCTGGGCTCAGGCGATCCTTCCACCTCAGCCTTCCAAGTAGCTGGGATTACAGGCATGTGCCACTAAACCCAGCTAATTTTTTTTATTTATTGTAGAGATGAGGTCTCACCAAGTTGCTCAGGCTAGTCTCAAACCCCTGGACTCAGGCAATCCTCTCGCCTCCACCTCCCAAAGTGCTAGGATTACAGGCGTGAGCCATCACGCCCAACCCATACCTGGATTTTACCTGCCTGCCTCCTGTGTGGATTTCAAAGAACAATGTCTCTGCTCCAAGCCAAGGACAGGTCTGCCATGTCACAGGCCCATTCCCTCATCCACCATGCAGCTGGTATTCCACTGTGTGCCAAAAAACAAAAATCGGCCAGGTGCAGTGGCTCACACCTATAATCCCAGTGCTTTGGGAGGCCGAGGTGGGAGGATTGCTTGAGCCCAGGAGTTTGAGATCAGCCTGGGCAACATAGCGAGACCTCGTCTTTTACAAAAAATAAAAAAATTAGCCGGGTGTGGCAGTGCACACCTGTAGTCCCTGCTATTCGGGAGGCTGAGGTGGAAGGATCACCTGAACCCAGGAGATTGAGGCTGTCATGAGCTGTGATCACCATGATCATGCCACTGCACTCCAGTCTGGGCAACTGAGTGAGACTCCGACTCAAAAAATAAATAAATAAATCACCCCTACCCCCATGACCCAAGGTCTCTTCCTACATTAAGGTGCCTTCTCTGGCCACTCTAGGGAATCAAACATGCCCCTGTTTTTGGGAGAGGGAGTGGGTCAGAGAGGCTTCTGTGCTGAACTCTTACTTCCTGGACGCAGCACACTTCCGTTTTTCTTGGGTGCTGCACCACACAGTAGTGAAAAACTCCCTAAGTGAGCCAGAATGTCTAGGTTGAGACCCATCTCTGCCACTGACTCCTGGTGGCCAACACCTTTCCCTGAGGCCAGTTTCTCCCTTATTGACGCGCCCCTACAGGCCTCACCTCACAATCTGCAGCTGAGTGGCATCGTGTGAGGAAGGCAGGGTCCCGGACCCTCTGCTGCTATGTCACCAGGTTGCTCCACTTTGATCTGCCCGCACGTGGAGGTTTCAATGTGCAGGAGGTTTCCTTGCCAACCACCACTGGCGGCATTCGCTGCAGCCCCACCTGCAGGCACCCTCCTCCCTCACTGCTCCCGTGTCTCCCAGGTTTGTGGCCCTGCACTCCTACGCAGCACACAGACCAGAGGAGCTGGACCTGCAGAAGGGAGAAGGCATCCGGGTGCTGGGGAAGGGCCAGGACGGCTGGCTCCGAGGCGTCTCCTTGGTTACCGGGCGTGCTGGCATCTTCCCAAACAGCTACGTGATCCCCGTCTTCAGGTTCGTCGTCCCCAGTCCCAGGCTGGGGAGGGCAGGTGGCCTTGGTGCTCTTTCAGAGGATGAGCCGAGAAACAGCTTTTACCCTAGTGCCCGCCTACGTCTTTTCAAACAAAATAGGAAACATCGATACCTTTTTTATGGCTTTTCACAGTTTACAAGCACTTTTGTGTCTTTCAGCTAGTTGCCTGTGCCCTAGAGTCCTGTAAGACAGACACTATTTTACAGATGAGGAAACTGATGTGACTTAAGCAACTTGCTCCAGAACGAGAGGTCGGGTTTTCTTCTACACAGATCCCAGAGTTCCCATTTCACAGCCTCTCTCCCAATACTCCATCTAGTGGCAGCCTGGGAAAATGTGGCCAGATGACCTTCCCAGAGCACCCTGGGGGTCCACCGGCAGCTAGAACCCTGGGAGTTTTCATGAGCTCTGACCACCAGCTGTCTATCCATGCCCAGATCGCACGCTGGCTACCCTGTGGGCCTCTTTCCTATCAGCCTTTCCCAACCCTTTTCACTCTGTGACAGACCTCCTAATTTCATCAACCCATCTTTGTCCTGCCCTGCCACCTTATACCACTGCCACAAGTACACACACATCCTAAAACTACCTGAGACTCCTCCTGCTTACACCCATCAGCCCAGGCAAGCCTGTCTCAGCGCACTGAGGCCATCACCATACATCATGCACTGTCTTTGTGACATACCCGAGGGTCACAATTCCAAGGACAGTGACAGTCCCATACACTCTGTGGGGGTCAGACCTAGTCACATGCCCACTTTGGGGACTCTCATAGGCGGGATACTGTGTCCAGAGGAGGGCAGCAAGAATGGTGAGGAGATAGCAAATGACATCCCAGGAGAGACCGATGACAGAACTGGGGTTGTCTAACCTGTAGAGATCCAGGAGCAGAAGGGTCATAAAAGACTGGAGACCAGGAATTAGGCTTGTTCCGTGAGTGGCAATGATGTGGACCAGTGGCTAAGACTTAGAGAGAATGTCTTGGTTCAATAACAGGCAGCAATTTCTAGCTCATAGATTTTTCCAAGCCAGTGAGTGAGGTGGTAGACTCCCTTTCTGGAAAGAATACAGGTAAAGTGGGTCCCTACAGAGCCAGGGTCATGCAGAAGGATTTCTTTTCAGAAAGAAAGTTGCAGAAAGTTGGGGTAGAAGATCATGGTATTCCTTTCAATAGAAGATTGTGGAGATTTGTTTTAAAGTTGCAAAATATCCAAAGGCAAACTGAGGGTGTCTGTAACTGATGTTTGAATTCATTTCTTCAGCAAATATTGATCGAGGGCTAACTATATATCAGGCACATTTCCAGGCACTGGAGAAATGCCAGTAAACAAAATACACACTGTTCTTGCTTACAGGAATTACACATCACACTCTAGAGGGAGAGACAGATAAAAAACAAGCTACATAACCAATATGTACTGAAGGGTGAGTGATACAGGCTAAGAAGGAAAGTCAGGAGAGGGGGACTAGAACCTGGGTGGGATGGGTGCAATTTTAGACAGATTGGTCAGGGGTGGCCTTACTGAGAAGGGAGAAGGAAGAATGAGGGAAACAAGGAGGGAGCCATGCGGCTCTCAGAGGGAAGGACATTCCAGGCCAAAGGAGAAGCAAATACAAGGGCCTTGGGGTGGCAGTGTACCTGGCACAGAGGCCGGTAGGACTGGATTTGAGCATGTAGGGGGGAGGCAGTGGGAGACAAGGTTGGAGTGGAAGGGGGAGCCAGATGATATAGAATGCCCTAGGTCGCAGTGAGGGAGCTGGCTTTAACCCTGCTGCAGGTCTCCAGCACAAGAGTGACACAATTTAACTTATGTATAACCAGACTCCTTCGAGTTGCTGGGTTGAGAATAAACTCTGGAGAGGAAAAGGCAGAAGTAGAAAGACTAGCTGAGAGGATATTTTGGTGCTACTATGGGGAGTGAGGGGGGTGGGGGGTGATAGTAAGCTGAGCCCAGCTGTGAAGGCAGGGGGAAGTGGTTAGATTCTGGATAGACCTTGCAGTTAGAGACAAAACTTTCCCACAGATCCAACATCGGGTGTGAAAGAGCAGAGTTTTCCTGGTGAGTCCTGGTTTTTTGCCTAAGTAGCTAGAGTTGAAGTGCCTTACATGAGACCATGATGATGAACACCAGACAAGGGCAGTTTCTGAGAGCAGGGAAGCAAAAGCCTGTTGGCAACAGATTAAGTCTGAGGACCTTGTTAACAATCCAAGCAAAGATGTCGGCAAGCAGTCGAGTATACACACTCAGCATCTAACAGGGAGCCTTGGACTTGAGATGCTGTTTAAAGCCCGAGACTTGAAGAGATCACCACGGTAGGATCCATTGTATCCAGAGAGTGACAGAGAGCCAGGAGCTCAGGTCTCCAAGGTGGGAGGGAAACCTGAAGGGTGAATGAGGACTGCCACATGGCAGGTGAGGATAGAGTCTGAGAAGGACTGAGAGGGTGGAATGTAGTCTAGAAGTGACAGGGAGGAGTCTCTTGAATTCCATGAGCAGTTTCTCCCATGGGCTCTAATATGAATCCCCAAGGCCCATGCCTACTGCTAGGGCATTTGCTTATCCATTAGGCCTTAGCCCAAAGTTCTGGTTATGCTGCCAAAGAACCATTAGCTAAGCATGGCCATATATTTTATCATCCAAATGAGGACACTTTTGAGCAGGTATCCCCTGAGAACCCCCTGGGAAAACCAAGCCATGTGACCACCATAACTAGAGTACATACAGGATTCTATCCCAGTACGTATCAAGGCTCTAGCTTCTGTCTCGCTTCTTGTTGGCTGTTCTCCTGGGGAGGTCTGTTGTATTCTGGGGCAAGTCGTGAGCATCCTTGCTCACCTGCGCTGAGGCAGCTGTGTGTCTCACAGTGGATGGCATCACAATGCCACAAGTTTAGTCCATGCCTCCTCCCAGCTTGTCGACATCTGAACACAGGCATGTGCTGGAAGACTCCTAATGTTGAGACATAGTTTTGCTTTTGGGGAACCAGCATTCCCAAGAACAAGTCTCTGTCGGAAGATACACTCCTGAGCATCCTTAGGTGACAGAGGAGCAATGCTTTCACAGTGTGGTATGTCTTCCTTGATGGTCTCTCAGATGCAATGAAAGTTCCCATCCTCACTAATCTTGACCTTGAATGACATTTGCCCAACTTGCCTATCTGGGTGTAGGTAACCCTTGGTCTTAACCACACCTTCCACTGTGGGAAGTCTGAGTCTTCCCTCTTCTCAGGGCTGAATGATCCTGTCCTTAGTCAGTTGAGTTTCTACTCTTAGCAAATTCTGTATGAAGACCAAGTGGGCTGGACTACACGTACAAGCCCCTTTCTACTCTTTGGCTCTGCATGTTGAATGTTTCCCTTTGTTTTCATCTGCAGTGGCAGCTTTGCACTGCCACCCAGCCCTGTGTTATGAGGTGCAGCCTTTTATGACACAGCCAGGGCTCAAAGGTGAGCATTTGAACCTTTCCTCTGATTGGCATTAGCCCTTAATGCACTGAGCCAGCCAGAGTTTGGGGATTCACTATACACAAGAATTAACCAGAAATGCCAAGGTTTAGATGTACGATTCAGCCAGTAAGCCTTTCAACTACCAGGAGAGGAAAAGGCTGCTGTGCTATCCTGTGCCCTCACCCTCTGTGCTAGGTGGTGACACCAACCTGTCCAGCTGCCATTGACCACAGCTAAATCTCTACTACCTCAATGGCTCACCCCAGGTCCGGGAGATGTTCATTGGCTCTGGTTATAAAGAATATTGGTCAAGTTTTCATCTGTCCAGCATCTAAGTTTGTTTCTGATAGCACCCATATCCCTCTGGGTCTCCTCTTTCATGTGTAGTGTTGGCAGGAGGCAGACTATACCTTTCTTTTCAGAAGCTGAAGAAGCCAAATCCTCCTCCTCCTCCGCCTCCTCCTCTTCCTCCTCTTTCTCAACTCACCACTACAGCCAAAGGTCAGGCTTAGCCAATATGACACTCCCTCCTGGGACTTGGAAACCTTGACAAGGGAGGGAAAGAAGTGGGTAAAGTCGAAGACCATTCTTGGTGTGCGCTCCTGCTGCAGATTCCGGCTGCTGAGCTCTCCTGTCTCCAAGTCCTTTCTTCCCCCTCCTGCCCTTCCAATATACTTCCTTCTGCCCAGTTAGCTAGGATCTTCCTCTTTCTTGCAACAGCCACAAGCACATATGCCAGCAGTGCCTTATGGGTGGAGAAAAGCCCCACATGGGCCACCACTCATTTGCCTTTAACTCTCTGCACAGAGCTACACAGAGATTGTCAAGCTCTACCCATTCCCCTCTCCAGGAACTGCTGCCAGCAGCCAGCAAGGTAGGGCTGCTGCCTGTGATGCCTCTGTGGGTACCAGGCAAGATCTTCCAGGCTGACACCCCAGGCAGAGAAAAGGACATGGGCGGATAAGAGGCAGTGTTGGTTCATTTATTTCAGGCAGAATAAAAGGCTTTCCTGCTACCAAACGACAAATGCTCTAACCAGCCAGGAAGTGGTGTAGCTCAGTAGTAAGAACAGAGGGCCAGCGTAGACCTAGGTTCAAATCCCAGGCCGGGAGTTGCTTGGGCAATTAACTGAAAGTCCTTGTATTATTTTATTTATAAAGAAAATAGTAGCATCCTCCCACTTAAGCCCAGAATGTCTTTCCCCATCAGGAAAGCAAGGATTGTAATGTCTGCAGGCCTGGGGCTGTCATGGGGATTAACAAATATATATGTTAGCCAAGCACGTTGATGTGGAAGAAAGTGCTGAGCTTTTTTCTGAAAGACATGGAGGGACTTGGTGTTGGGTGGAGACTTGGGTTTAGGAGTTCCTGGAATTCAGCTCAGTATGGACTCGGAAAATAGGAAGTCACACCTCAGTCTGTAAACAATTCTTCAAAGAAGGACTGAGGGTGTAAGGTTGGCTCGGGCCTAACAAGCTGTGTCCTGTCCTTGCTGCTGCTGCTACTGCTGGGAACTGTTTTGGTGCTGTCTTTCCTGTCGCCTATCCATTTTATAGCATCCAGCACCTTGAGGCTCTGTTCAGATGCCGGGCCGGTCAGCTGCACGCTGCCCGGAAGCCAGTGTAGGGGATTTCTCCCCATCACCCAGGCCTCATCTCCAGAATACAGTCTCACCTCTCCCTGGGGACAGCCCTGCTCCTCCTCACTGACTGAACCACCTTGGGACCAGGCAGGCTGCTAGCTTTGGAGAAAAGTCTCCCTCTGCAAGCATCAGCTCCCAGGGTACTTGGGCAGCACTGGCCATAATTAAATGATGTCTCTTCTATCTCTGTACAATACTGGCTTGTTGTGAAACTACACGTCACTTTTTTAATCAAAAGGAGAGAAAAAGAGGAGAAATAAGGGGAAAGACCTGAAGGAAGACCTGGAGGCATTGTCAGGCAGGAAATCACGAGGGCATCTCTGAGCGGGGTCTGGGTTCAGTCCGTTATTCCCAGGGAATTAGTAGAGGTTACTTAATCAGCAGAGTGACGAGGTGATTGATGGACTGCTTGGTAGGAGATGAGATGTCGGTATTGGATTGATAAAGGGCAAGAAAAACATGTAAAATGACAGCCACTCCCCATGGAGTTCAGAGAGCTGCAGGCTGGAAACAATGGACGAGGGATTGTTGTTTCCTAAGACTTTAATACTGTTCTTGAAAATCACAGCCCAAGGCTGAAGAATTAGGGTCTTAGGAAGGCAGGTGTAGGGCCTACCGGCTCTGGCTTCATTAGTTTGTTTCAGCCCAGAGAAAGGGCTATTCCTGCTACCAAATGACAAATGCTCTAACTGGCCAGGAGGTATAGCTCAGTGGTAAGAACAGAGGACCAGCCTAGACCAGAGTTCAATCCCAGGCCAGTAGTTGCTCGGGCAAGTAACTTTAAATCTTTATTTATAAATACCAGCACTAAGAATATCTGCCTCCTGAAGGCTGTTGCAAAGAACCCATGAGCTGTGGCAAAACACTTAGCCAATACAGCAAACACTCCACATACATTAGCCCAGATGACTGATACATAGTAAGCACTCCATATGTGTCAGCCCAGATAACTGGCATAACTGGTAAGCATTCTGCATACATTAGCCCAGATGACTGGTATACAGCAAGCACTCCAAATGCATTAACCCAGATGGCTAGCATACAGTAAGCACTCCACATGCGTTAGCTCAGATGACTGGCATTGGTGTCAAAAGCATCATGCAGTCACTCAACAAACATTTACTGAGCGACAATACATGCAGAACAGTGGGATACAAAGAAAGTCATATAAAAGCTCTGCCTTCAAAGAGTGTAGAATCTGGTGGGAAAGTGACCAACTGAACAGGAAATTGCCACAGCAAAGCAAAATGAACACATACAGGATCTTGTGCTCAGAACTCAAGGGCTGAAGGGACGTGGGGTGAGGTGTGATCAGACTGGAGTGAAAGATACGAAGTTCTGGCCTTCTCGTTCCACCAGAGCCTCACATGAGCCCCGGCCTGCCCACACACCCTCACAGTTTCCAAGGTACAGGGAGGTGGGGCCCACGCGGTGGAGCGTGTGGTTGACAACTGCGTACGGGTGGGATGAACATAAGAAGTGGCCACGTTTGGTATATGGTTAGGAGCTGATAGGTTTTTAAATAGGATCTTGACTGAACATTTTCTCTCTCCATTTCTTCTCTTGAAAAAAAAAACAACAATGTCCAACAACCAGAAAGACCTCTAGTTTTCCAGACTCCCGGAGCCCTGGTCTCTACGCCACATGGACATTGTCCACCTCCTCTGTGTCCTCCCAAGGCAGTCTTTCAGAAGGTGATCCCCGGCAGAGCCGGCCCTTCAAGTCCGTCTTCGTGCCCACCGCCATAGTCAACTCCGTGAGGAGCACAGGTGGCCTGGGGACCTCAGGACAAGGGTCTCTCCGGAAAGGGCACAGCAGCATGAGAAAGAGTAAGTGGTGGCAGAGAGGTACGGGCCTGGAGCTGAGTGATGGGATCTGATCCCAGGGTCACAAGATGCTTCTCGCAAAAACAGGATCTTGGCTTTAAACAGAGCCTCTGCAAAGGGTGCTTATAATTCCCAAGTGATGAGTTGATTTACTGAGCAAAGCCAGACCAACTCAGTCACTGCCCCGGGTCTCTTCACACATGCATGAATGACGGGTGATAGCTAACTAGAACATGGCCAGAGTGGACTCTGGCTCTTGAGACAGAGTGACCAAAGCACTTGCTGGGTCAGTGCTTCTCAAACTGTTTTCCAGGGTACCCCTCTGGGGGTGGATGACTGCCACAAGAGAAACTGGGAAAGATGGGGTGAGCGGGCAGGGGATTGGGTAGGAAATGAAGATTAAGGAGGCAGTGCTCAAAACCCCTGATTTCTACTACATTATGTAAGTAATGACTGCATACATTTTTTTTAAAATTCCAAAGTATACAAAAGCAAGTCTCCCTCGTATCCCTAGCCACCGGTCCTAAGTTCTTCCATAGACAGACACACACACACACACACACACACACACCTGTTAGTTATACTCACTTCACAGTTCTGTACTTTGCTTTTTATTTACTAACATAATGTCCACATTGTACACTTGGCAATATGTACAGATCCGTCATCTTAAGAACCATGCTTTCTGTCTTCACCGATTGAACTTCTACAGAGGATTTCATTTTCAGTGGTTCTAAAAAGTGTTTGAAACCCTTTGTCCTATAAAACTTCAGCACTTTATATTCTTACACCTCTATAGGAGAAGACAACAAGCCAAGCACAGTGTGTATGATTTATTCTGGGCTCCTTAGTTCCAGTGAGGCCCTGCACTCCCTCCTGTGACCTTAAGGAATGATCCAGCATGAAAATGCAATATGACCAGTCGAGACAGAAGAGTAACGTGTGGGACAATATGCCACACAAAAACTCCCCCAGAAAAGAAGCAAATTCCAGGATCTTCCTGTCCCAGGGCTTTCATTTGACAGCCCGTTGACCTCAGCCCCACAGCTCCGGCCACTTCATCCCCCCAAGCCACGGCGCTACCTCCACCTCTGTCCCTTCCTCCATCTCTCCTTAATATACCCACTAAATCAGTGATCCCACAATGACAGCCTTGGCAAGTTACAGCCTCTTCAGTCTCCCGTGCTCTCTTTGGTAAAGTGGAAACAGAAACAATACCTCCCTCATCAGGGTCACTGCACGGATTTAATAAAACTCTCCATCCCAGGCTGGTGCCACAGTGCCTGGAACAAAATCATCTCTCTTGTAACATTAGCTTTTAGAGTACTATTTTATGAATGTTATTGTTGCTACTGCAACCAAGAAGACTGTCTCTGGTCCATCCAGAGTGCGAACTCACATAGGCCTGCAATGTTCACCCCTGGTGTCGACCACTCAGGAAATGCAGAGAATAGTAGCCAGCAGCAACTGTTCACACTTCCTTCAGCGCACATCCTCTCTGCCTTTGTGCACATCTTGATTGACGCGAAGGGTGCCTGCTTGCACTGGGTGCAAATGCAATATGAAAGCATTCAATCTCTTGGAAGCCAGGAACCGACAAGATAAATAGAGAAGCCATGAAACCAATTTTTCACTCACGAGAGCCTGAGGACATGTCTGCCCGGTGCCACCGTGACTCCCAGGTCCCCGAGGCCTTCTCTGCCTCTCTTTTCCCAAGGCAAGGCTGGCAAGCAATCGGTCTCCCCAAAGCAAAGAGAAGTGACAGGAGGCTTGACCGTGAGCACCTCACTGGGCTGTCAGTGGGAAAATGAATGTCTAAATGGAAAGGTCAGACTTGTATAGATGGGGGCTGGCATGCAGAGGCTCAGGACTCCGCCTGTGTCTGGTGCACAGTCTGCTCTTAGCGTTCACGTAGGGCTGACAGACAGTCACAACACAGGCATGGCCTTGGCCTCCGTGCTGGACACAAATGATTTTTATTCAAACAAGTCCATGGGGTGTCATGAAGGACAAACGGCTCTGGCAGGGACAGCACCTGTGACTCTCTAAATGCTGGGAGACCCTTCTCTCTAAATGCTCGGAGACCCTTCTCCATCCCAGGCTGGTGCCACAGTGCCTGGAACAAAATCATCTCTCTTGTAACATTAGCTTTATCATCTCTCTTGTAACATTCTCCCCACAGAATGCAGTGAGTTCCCAATTCCCCAGGTGACCTGCAGGATGTGTGCCCAAGGGATGGGGATCTCCTGTATTCCAGAGAGTTTGAGAGGAAGAAATGGCTTCCTTTTACTGAGGGAGGACCCTCTCAATTTAAAAAAAAAAAGAGGAAGAAGAATGAACTTGGAAGGGTCAAAACCAAGCTCTTGGGCCTGGCATTTTTAGGGTGTGCCAAATTAAGAATGACAAGCCTGGGTACTATGATGTCCAACACCATCCTGACATTTGGCACACCTCCCAAGATATTATCTGCACAGCAGTCCCATCAACCATCTCCAGTTTATACACGAGGGGGCTGAGGTGCAAGGGAGCGACGTGACTCACATATCCTGGGCTCCCAGGAGGAGGTCTGATTCCAGACCCCATGTGATGAAACTTGACAAAGCCTCCCCCTCCACCCCCCTCACAGCCCCAGCTGCGGATAAGCTTCCTGAACTTGCCTGTGTCTGCCACGCTGGGCTAGGACACACACTGTCCCTTCCGCTCATCCTTCCCGCAGACCTGGCAAAAAGCAACTCCCCCACCACATGTCTAAGGCTTCCGCTGGAAGTGTCTTCAGCAAGGAGCTGGTCAGAGTTCTCTCCCCCATCTCTTTGTCTCTTTCCTTCCTTCTCATCCTCCTCATTGTCTCTCCTTGCGTGTCTCCATGTCTGCTGTCTCTGTCTCCTGCCTCTGTCTCTGTCTTTTGTTTCCTGTTTGGTCTGCCTGCCTCTGTGTCTGTGTCACATTTTGTGCATGTGTGGGGTGGAGGGTGGCAAATGGAAGTGAAATACCTTCTGATAGTCCCCTAACCACACACACACACACACACACACACACACACACACGTCATTCAGCTAGAGAGCAACGTGCTGCCAGCATCACCCAAACAGCACTAAAAAAAGAATAAGGTCACCTTTGAACGACCCCAGAGAATGTGAGCGCAGTCAGATGAGGAAAGCACTTACCTATTCTGGGATATCAGGACACTGCCTCTCAGCCCCACCCAGCCTGCTGTCAGCGCCTGTCACTGACATCCCTGTCGTTTATTCCCCAGATGGATCTCTGCAGAGACCCGTCCATTCAGGGATCCCCACCCTCGTGGTGGGCTCCCTCAGGCGCAGCCCCGCCATGGTGGTCCGGCCTCAGCAGTTTCAGTTCTACCAGCCACAGGGGGTCCCCTCCTCCCCCTTGGCGGTGGCAATGGAGCTGGGACCCAAGCCCACCCCCACGGGGGAGCCCGCCCTCACGTGCTCCGGCAGAGGCAGCGGGGCCCGGGCATACTCTGCAGCCAGCTCCCTCATCATGGAGGGCGAGGACGTCCCCACCAAGAGTGAGCCTCCACCCAGACCACCTGCATCTGCCCCACCATCGATACTGGTGAAACCAGAAAACTCAAGAAACGGCATCGAAAAGGTAGGAGTGAAGTGACATTGAGTGGCCTGGCTCTTTAGACCCCCAACTCCGCACGGTGTCTCAGGTCTGGAGATTTTAGTGTTGGAGGACAAGGAACCAAACCACAGCCACAAAAGAATCTTCACACATCACACACACCCTACATCCTCACACCCCAGACGTGTTGCTGATTCTCCTTTACACTTCCTGAAAATTTATGCAGCCTTTGAGGCCCAAAAGTGGTTTGGAAAACACATGGCGTTGGTACCAGATGGAATCTTAATTTGAATTCCAGCTCTGCTGCTTGCTAGCAGGATGACTTCGGTCAAAACATTTCACCCTTCTGGAACTCTTCTTTTGCCTAATCTGTAAAATGGGGGTAAGAATCATAATGGCCACATAGGACTGGAGTGCAGAGAGAGAGAGAGAAGATGTGTGAAGCGCTTACTAGGGCTTGACATACAATTATTCATTGTATAAAAGAGGCAACCGAGACACAGGAAGATTTAAGTGACATCAAGGTCACCCTGAATGATCATGACACCAACAACTAACTTACTGTGACATTTGTGTGGAGGTTAGATCTGTTAACTTCTAGTTGAGGACTTTTTCCACTAGAAGATATAAGAATTTTTCTAAAAGGCTGATGTTCTCAGCAATATCCTTAAATCAGGAGGTGGAAGGGGCAAGGTGACATTAAGAAGATTAGGTAATGCTCTTTGTCATCTTTTGGTTTGTTGAACATCCCCACCACCATCTTTACCACCACTGCTGTCCCCATTGTCACCACTACTGCCACCACCCCCACCATCACCACCACTATCACATCACCATCCCCACCACCATCCCCACCATCACCACTGTCACCACCATTCCTACCACCATCACCACCACCACCACCATCACCATCACCACCACTCCTTCCCCCGAAAACAGAAAGAGGATGTGGATACCCTGTTTGTTAGGCATTTACTGAGTACTAATGACCTGGCAGGCATTGTACTGAGTACTTCACGTGGCCCATCTCATTTAAGCCTGACGACAGCCTTCTTAGTAGGCCTGAGTTTCCTCCTCACTTTAGAATGAGGAAATGGCCACTGAAGGAGTTAGAGAACATTGCCTAAGACCACACAGCCAGCCTGTGAGTCTGTAGTAGAAATTTGATATAAAAACGCATGCTCTTGATACTAAGCTATAAGCTTATAAGGAAAGTCATTTAGAAAACGTTTATGTTAACTGATATAAGTGTTGGAGCTTCTTATTTTATATTACAGAAACCATTCAAAGCTTTCCAGGCCCAGCTGTTCATTATGCCAAGCTATTAGATACAGTCTGCAAGCTATAACCATTTTGAAAGTGCCCAGACCTCGGCTAGGTGTAATGAGGGTCAGCAAGTATGGGGGAATTTGGATTCTTAGTGGGGGACACTGGGATCCAGTTGCATGGAAAAAAGAAGTTGCTCCTAAGCAGTACCACACTTGATTAAGCCCTAAGATGTAGGGACTGGCCAAAGCAAGCATGGTACCTATAGTTACCCGGCAGATATATAATAGGCAGGCAGAGTAGAAGAAAAGGGGAGGAGGGTGGAGCTTGGTGCAAAGTGGAGACTGTTCCTCTCACAGAAGGCAGCTGCTTCCCAGCTCCAGCTCTACCTGCTGCCAGAATTGGGTATGGGCCCGGTGTACCAGATCTTCCATTTTTTACAGAGACATGTGAAATTCTGATTTGTATATGCAATCTCCCAATGTTTATGTGTTGGCAAGCCAGTGGAACCCTCAAGCATTCTGCAGGCTCAATTCAGCCAGCAGGTAACCACTTTGCAAATCCTGCTCTCAGGCGTTACATGGCCATTATGGAAAGCTCTAAATGGAATCATCAGGAGAGGCTCAAGGAAGAGGGAGGCCTTGAGCTAGGCTTTGATAATAGGCCTTGATAGGCAGAGGAAAGAGAAAAGGTAAATTCATTTTCTGTAAGGCATCATATCCTCTTGCCCCAGGCCTTTTTCACAGGCAATGCCTATCCTGGTTCTCCCTAATCCTTCTCCAGCTCTGGATTTAGATAACTTTGCCTCTAGAAGACTTCCCTGCTGCCCTCCTCCCAGCTGGAGTTAGACACTCTGTGCTCTCAGCATCTGCCACTTCGCCAGTATAGCACGTGTCATAATTGTCCGTTTGTCAGGACAGTTTTGTTTACTCTTGGATTCACAGCACCTAACAGTGTGTGATGTGTAGTCGGCGCTCGTAGTAGACACAGACGTTTGCAGAATGAACACATAAGTGAGGCATTTCCAGTGGGGACAAGTGTAGGAAAACAACATGACCCAAGTCTCAGGGGAAAACAGCATATGTCTCCCACCTCACTCGTTCCCTTTGCTCTGCTCTCTCCTGCAGCAGGTAAAGACCGTGAGATTTCAGAATTACAGCCCTCCTCCCAGCAAACATTACACCTCCCACCCCGCCTCCGGAAAACCTGAACAGCCAGCCACCCTCAAGGGGTCCCAGCCTGAAGCAGCCCCCTTGGGCCCAGAGATGACCATCTTATTCGCCCACCGAAGCGGCTGCCACTCCGGGCAGCAGACAGACCTCCGGAGAAAGTCCACTCTTGGCAAGGCCACAGCCCCGGTGTCTACTGCCTCAGCCACGCAGACAGTGTTTCCCAGCAAATGAATCTACAGGTGGCTTTTCCTAAACCCCAAAGAGGTGAATTGCACTCAAATACAGTCTGCCTCCACTGAGGGCATCCTGCCATTCTTTGGGGAATGGGCATGGGTCCTTGTTCTTCCCATTTTACTTCGGAGAAAGGAAGAGTGGGAGCAATCATTCCCGCCCTGGGGGAGGATAGGTTGGGTGGCCTTCCAAATGTAAGGATTAGTTGCAGTGGGTCCCACAGCTCAGACCAGGGACTGAGAAACAGTCGCGCCCACCTTGTTCCCCAGCATGGAGTAGTGTATGGTCGCGCGTTTCCCATGTTCTGTGTGAAATTTCTGTGGTGTCCTAAAAGGGGCTCCAGCAGGGGTATGACAATGGTAGCACTGTTGACATTGCTTCTTTGTCCTTACCATATTGTCAACAAGCGTTAGAACAGCTTCTGCTGTCCTCTTGGGCCTCTACACTGGCCACTAGTCGCGCCCTATCTATTTCCTCGGTAGAGTCATAATCCCAGCTGCAGAGAGAGGATTTCTGGGAGGCATGTGAAATGAATACTTTGAACATTCTGAGAACCCACTTAACCCAGCAGGAGTCAGCTACCTAAGTTTGCTCCAAACAAGAAGGTCAGAAAGGAAGCTAGCTACCAAGTGTCAACCGATGATCATCCTTTAAGCTTCTCGGTCTAGTTTTCCCACATGTTATCTGACACTATAGATAAGGAGAAACGTGTGGCTGTGGATAGGGCTCTCTATGGTATTATGGACAACTGATTCATCCTGGCACTATAGTCAGACTTCCCCAAGAAAACACGACATGCTGAAAGCCAGCCTTGGAGGGGGCTGGAGTGTAGATACGTCTTCTGTTTGCATTGTACCGCTCTTGACTTTCCCTGGTTTCTTCTCATTTGGGGCAGACGAGGTTGTTTTACCCATAAGGCAACAATGCCAGTGGGAATACACAAGACCAAGGCTGGGGTAGGGGCACATCCAAGAGGAAAGCTGTCATAAAGGGGACCGGACAGAAAAGGGGGAAGGAGGAGGAGAAAGAGGGAGGGTGGGGGAAATATGGAGGAGAAATGGGAGCATGTGAGAGAGCCAGCCTTTGGAGAAAGTACCTGGGGAGAAGCTGAGAGAGAGGAGGTGAGGGGGAACCTTGACACTCCTGGCATGGGGGAGGGGAGGACAGAGTCTGCAATTAAGAAGGAGCAGAACTAGGTGACCCCACTAACACGGGGCTGCCGTGAGCAGGACCGGTGAGCCAGAGCCTTGTAGACAGGGAAGAGGCACCCCCGGGAGCCAAGGTAATGCTCTGAGACAACCCATTCGTTCTCATTAAACCTAACTGTTGTGATTTAACATTTATTGTGCGCCCATCGATGTGGTCACTTTCATGCGTAAATACCACTGGCCACTGAGACTGGGTGCCACAAAAAAAGAAGGAATGAAAGAAAAGGCAGGTCTAGTGGGAGCTTTTTGCCAGACCGTTCTTGAAGGTCCTGAGGTTCAAAATGTTTATCTTTGACTTACCCACGCACACACTTGGCAAACAGTTGTCCACAGGCTCTTCACAGACCTTAATGAAACAGGACAAAACCATAATCCTGACGATGAATATTGTCCATGCGTCAGGAGTTTGGGGCTGGTGGAGCTGATTGGTAGCACGTTGTTCTAGAATTTCTGTGATATGTGGGCCCATGGGTGCTCCACAAAATCAGCATGCCCAGCTCCAAGCCTTGTTGGCCTGAATACAACAATCCAGGTGGAGAAATGGGGCAACGTCCCAGGGATGGAAAGGCATTGTTCGATTTGTCAAAATATGAGTGCCTACACCTCATCTTCAGCCCAAAAGCACTCTCAGTGAGTCTAGTGATGGTCTAGCAGCCTATATTCCCCCACCCAAAGCAGAGATAGGGTTGGATCAGCTAACTAAATGCTTAGTCTGTTCCTCAGTAGCAATGGATCTAGTTAGTTTTTAATGTTTAATGTGGCTGACAAGCAGGTTGTCTGGGTATAATGGTGACATGTCCATGCCTTCCCTTTGTTTGCTATTTCTATGGGATGACCTCTCTGAGAAATCCCTCACCTAGCCTTTTCACTAATGCCCAGCATCAGAGATTCCCTCCCTCCCAAGTCAAAGCCTACCGTTGTGGAGTTTTAAGAGGGTTTGAAAGGAGGAGGGGGTGTCGCTTCCCGGTACAAGTTGACTTCGCTGACAGTTTCAACTTGTGTGTTTCGCCACCATACTTCTGACATTTGCAGTGTGCAAGACACGGCAATGAGGATGATAGCCACATCCTCTAGGGTAATTTCCGCCATATCCCTATAGGGCAAGTATATCATACCCACTACAGAGCCAAGGCAACTGAGGCTTGAAGGCTAACCATGGAGAGTGGCAGAGCGAGGAGGCAGACTCCAGCGGTCTGTCCTCAAAGCCCAACTCGGCACTTTACTGAACCAAAGGACCATTCTCGACCTCAGGGTGCTGACTCCAGACTGCCAGGGGGCAGCATCGTGCAATCCAGCTACAAATCATGAACGCAGTTTTGGTTACACACGCAAAAGAGCCTGCAGGCCCTGCTGTACATAAACGGGGTTCACATCCTCATTTGCCACCTTCTGGCCACATGATATTGGGCAAGTGAGTCTCTCAGAGCCTCATTTTCTTTCTTCTTTGTTGGGGGGAGGGAGTGGTAAGCAGACAGACTCTCACTCTGTCACCCAGGCTAGAGTACAGTGACATGATCATAGCTCACTGCAGCCTCAAACTCTGGGGCTCAGGCAGTCCTCCCGCCTCAGCATCCC
Source organism: Tarsius wallacei (assembly GCA_963574415.1). Lineage (NCBI taxonomy): Eukaryota > Metazoa > Chordata > Mammalia > Primates > Tarsiidae > Tarsius > Tarsius wallacei. The sequence goes on along the minus strand of CAUYQG010201673.1, from coordinate 8,506 downwards.
GCATAGCTAGGACTACAGGTGTGTACCACCACACCCAACTGTATTTCGTTTGTAGACACGGGGCTCTTGCTGTGTTGCCCAGGATGGTCTTGAACTCCTGACCTCAAGCCATTCTCCTGCCTAGGCCTCCCAAAGTGCTGGGATTTCAGGCGTGAGCTGCTGTACCAGCTGGAGCCTCATTTCCTTAAACAGGAATAATACAGTGTGGTGCTAACTTCACTGGGTTGTTGTGAGGATTACTGAGATCATGATACAAAGTGACTTAAATAGTGCTGGCACACAGTGGACACCTCACAAATGTCATACTTGGATGTTCTTAAAAAAGCAGGCTTTTGAAATTCCAGGTGAGAAGTTCTAAAGCAAGGGTGTCCCCAAGACTATGGTGCTAAAAGGAGACTGACATGGCCTCTCTTTGGAGGTCGGAACACGGTCCAAGTCGAGTCCTGAAGGACAAGCAAGCATCAGACAGACAAAACGGCAGGAGAAATGGTGGCCTGGCAAAGAAAGCGCTCTGGCCACTGGGTAAGATGCAGCCATTAAGCCAAGTTCTCTTATACTTAGAGGAACCACATTCCTTCATGCGATTTTCTGGAGATCCCAGGCAGAACTCCGGAACCTCAAATCTGAAGGTGAAAATTCCATCCTGTGAGAGCTCCATGCCTCAACCAAGGCTCAGATGATTCCCAAGGAGTTCAGACCTTTGTCTGGAGTTCAGACCTCTGTGCTAGGAAAGGTGCAGAGGTGCAGAGGTAGGATTTGAGTGGGGGATGTGAGAGAGAGATGTCTGCAGGGTGAAGGCGGGTCATACCCACAAAGGACACACTCTGAGGACCATACCGAGGAAATGGCCTTGTTTCACAGCACCAAATCCTCACTTAAGGCTGGTCTCCTTCCCTTCTCATGTGGGACCCTCCTCCCACCCCATCCCTAGACAGGCCTTAGGGAACAGGAAGAGTTAAAGCAATGCTCCCACCTGGGACTTGGTGACATGCAGGACAGACTCAGTTCCTGGCTCAGTAACCTCTGATGTTTCTTGAGAAGTCAGAGGGCCCATACAGCCCAGGCCCATGTTCCTGAACAGCATCAGCCCAGGGGCTAGGCAAGGTCCAGGTGGCTTCTGTTAAGTGGACACTTCCTCTTCAGTGTGCCACCACTGCAGGCTGGCCTGCCTCACCCAGGGGCCTGCACCTGGACTCCCCATGGAGACTGTGTGCTGGACTCCATCGCTCTTGTCATCAGGAATCCCTTGAAAGTTGGAGCTGAATCCTTGGAGATCATCTGGCCTGGGCACTCGGGTCTCAGAAGCAGAGTGAGCCTTGCCCACGGCCCTTAACAGGCTTGTTTGGTAGTTCTGAGGTGGGATCTGGGCATGTGTGTTTTAAACAGTCTCCCCAAGAGGCTCTGATGCACATAAAGTCTAGGGTCCCACCCGCCTTTCTCAGAGTGTAGCAGAGCTGGCATTCAGCTCTAACGTTCAACGAGAATATGGCCACACTGGTTGTTAAAATGATGAAACAGGTTTGCATTGAATCGGGGATGGTCTGAGTTCCCCGGGGCCTCCTCCTGTGCTCTGGCCCTTCCCTCTAGGTCATCCCCATCACTCTACATTCAGCACCTAAAGGGCTCAGGCCAGGCACAGCTGAGACCTCCAACCATTAAGCTTTCCTTCATTCTGATTGGCTAGAGTATCCAGGCCACCCTGACTGTCCAATGTCTTGATATTATCTTATAGTGCAGAGTAGGGCCCAGAGAGGTCACTCAGAGGCCGAGAGCGCTACCAGTAAGCCTAGCACTCTTCCCAGCCCCATCCTGGCCACCAGCCAGTCCATGACAGCCACCTCTACCTGACCCTGGCTTAGGAATGGGGCTGACTGGAGGGAGGGCAGTTTTGTGCTCACGGGTCTGCCTGTCTCAGCAGACACTGTCACAGATAACACCTGGGAGTCTCCAGCCCTCTGGCATTGGTTTGGCAGGTCGGGAGTCACCTGTTTCCATAGGAGGAGCAAGCATCTCTCCTCATCCTCTTTCCACCTCTGACCACACAGGAAGCCTTCCCTCCTCCAGATGCCCTCCCCAGGAAGTAAGCAGCTGTGGCAGACAGAATGGTGACGTACCGTCAGGTCTTTCCAGCTGGAGCAAGGAAGGGTTTAGCAGGCCAGAGGGCGATGATAGGACCAGCAGCTGCTCCCACAAAATGCTGCTCTCTTTTCTCGATTACCACTTGAGAGAAAAGACCCCAGTTCTCTCTATGGCTGAGAGAAGAGAGTGTTAGCACTTCCAGCGATCTCTCCGGGGATGTGAAAGACAGGCACCTAGGGAAGGTGTTGGCAGGCAGAACCAAGCCGGAGAAGGTGACTCCAAAGATCCTTGCAGCAGGCTGGTGTCATCAGGAATAAATCATGCCAGGACATGTGCAGGAAGTCAAGCAATGTTAAGTGATTAGGCCATCTGTTTGCCAGGCCACAGTATTATGTCCTAGAACAGAGCAGAAACAAAATGTTCCTAGGAGGCCCTCTGCCCTCTGGTCTGCGCTTTGACAAATAAAATGCAGCAGAGGTGGAACCCGAAGAAGGCAGCCAAGTCCAAGTGGGGGCCAAAGGTAAGCAGAGCATCACAGCCTCCCCCATATATATGTCCATGTGTTCACCTAGCTGTTACCCTTTATCCACTCTGGACCCGGCTCTGAGAGGCAGTTGAGATGCTGAGGTTTGCAGGATAGGCAAAGGCAGACACGACCCTCATAATATTGACTCTTGGTTTTTGGTGGATTTGAGGGTTCCTTTCTGCTTTTCTCCCCCTTTTATTATTACATGTTTCATACATACGAAATATATATAAGTACATGGGATCATAAAACAACCATATACGCTGATTTTTAAGAAGTGGTCATTATCAATGCCAAGGACGTCCACCGTGTGCCTCTCCAGCCCCTGTCCTGTTTCCTCCCCACCAGCTTTCCTCACAACCCTACCCTGAATACCACGTCATCCCCCTTGTAACTTTCCCACACACGTCTCAGATGGGGTTTGCAGTGCAGACCTTGGGCATTCGGTAAACATGGGCCAAAGCCATTATTGCAGCCTAAGGCCGTAGATATTCTGCCTGAACACTCGAGCTCCCATCTGGCTTCTGTCACTGGATCCTAGGGCTTTGATTCGTTGCTGGGAGCTGAGATTTTGATGCCCCAGAATGTCTGGCTTTGAGAGGTTCTGGTTTGGAGGGAGTTTTACAAGAATGTTTCCAGGTACCGCGGTTTAGGAGACCTTGTTGCTTCTGAACAAGGGAGTGTGGCTGTGGTTATGCCTCTGCTGTGTGTGTGCAGGGCTTTTGAAGCAACTCCCCTTAGGGCCTTCTGTGCCTAGCACCTCTGGGGAGTCGACCACAGAAACCAAAAGCAGCTCCTCAGAATCTGAAACTGAAATGAGATCTTGCTGCTGCTGCTGCAGTTGATAAGATCTCATACAACCTTATAAGCATACGGGGAAAAGCTGTTTTTGTCTCCAGACTACAGATCAGCAAATTGAGACTCAGGATGTTTTCAATTTCTTGCTTAAGGCCACAAAATTCATTTGAGATGGAGTGGAAACTAAAAGAAAATAGCATCTCTGACTCCTTGTCTAACAATAATTACCATCGTTTATTGAGCACCTACCTTATATGCTATGTGCATTGTGTCATCTTATTCTGCCCAGCCCTATGACAGAAGTGCTGCTCTAATCCCGTTTTAGAGATTTGAGTTAAGGCTCAGAGGTCCAATGATCCATCCAAGGCAACAAGTACCAGAACATAGGACTACAAACCCAAACCTTAATCTTAAGTCACTGCCTCCCTCTTCTTCAACTGTCAGCATGGATGAGATTGGAGAGGATGGGCAAATACGATGTGCTGCTGAGATCACCAGGATGGGATGGAGGCAGAGGAGGGCTTAACTCAGAGGGTCAAGGCCTTCCAGAGAAAAACTACAAGGCCAGGTCTTGTTGTCCAACGAGTAGGAAGGAAGAGAACGGGAGTGTTCTGCACAGAGAAATCCAAGAAGCAAACCTACCCCTGCTGTCAGATCCAGCCAAGCAACTTCGAAAGAACTGAAGCTTGCAGTGTGGTTCTGGATCATTGGTGTCAAAACACAATGATCGTTTTGCATTTCCCAGGCTGCCCCCTCTTTGTGGTTTATTTCTGGTTTTGCCTGTCCTCACTCTAAATGACACAGAGGCCCAGGAGAAGGGGGATATGATTTCCAAAATGGCCCCACTTTCATCTCCTCTGTAGGAACAAGAGGGCTCAGCCAGCTGACATCTTCCAGTGTTTCTTACTGGTACTGAGCCAAAGTTCACGCACACCCACAGATGCAAGCTAATTATGCAAATAGAGCCACTGCTGGGTGGACAAGAGCCCGTAAAACCTAAAAGGATGCCAGCTAAAAGACCCAGGGAGAAAGGCAACAGGGCTTTGCAGGGACCTTTTTGTGTCTTGTGTGCATTTTGTGTTAATGCTGTTGGAATTGTTGCTAGCATGACCGAACAACTTGATGAGAGCTGTTTGCCATGTCAGGATTTCACTGCTTGTAGATCACACATGTCCTGGAGGCCAGCACCATCCTAATAACCTTCCCATGAAAATAGCTCCTTGACCATCCAGGAAGACTGTGAAAGCTATCTGCAGTCTGGAGACCCTCACAAAAAAGCACAAAGCAAGCTTGAATCAAAGTGTAGGCAGGCCCCTAAAACAGGCCACCAAACAGAAATTCAGATGAACATTGCCTGCAAAGGGCTGAACCCAGATTCCTTCCTGCCCCCCACCACCTTCCGCAGTTCCTCAGGTATTTTATGCCCCTGTCAAGGAGAGAGGGGGAAGGCCTGCATTGCATGAAGAGGATATGTCAGTCCCAGCTAGAGAGAGAGCCCCAACCTCCATGACAAGGAACAAAACAGTCCAATTGTCAGAAGGGGTTGCTGTTTTGTAGGGAAGCCTAATTTTAGATATCAGAACCACATTTCTGCATATTCCATTCTGCGAGTCTATTTTTAAGTAGAATTCTTTTTTTAAGCTGAAGTTGTTTTTAGATGTTGGCAAGTTTGGGATCTTAGGTCTTCTTTGGGGGCCTCCGACAGAGGACTTGAAGCAGTCAAGGATCAGCTTTGTTCCCAAGTCACTAGAACTTTATAAGATCCGGAGAAGCAATGTCATATGAGAGCTAGGACAATGAGATTTGGACCCAGATCACCCGGGGCTCTGTCCCCGCTTTGTTACTCACTAACTGTGTTTCCTTTGGCAAATAACTAAAGGAACTTGGAAAAGTTACATGACATCCCTAGACCTTAGTTTTCCCATCTGTAAAGTGGGGATCAGGGCATACAGCTCCTAGGATTCTGAGCAGGACTGCACAGGATCATGCCTGTCTGAGCGTGGTATTGGCACATAGACGTATTCACAACAGGTGGGTATGGAGACACAATCCAAAACCAGTAAACATGAGAGCAAGCGCGGCTCTGACAGACAAAAGTGAGAGAGGAGACGGTGAGTGTGTTCACTGTCGGGAGAGCTTCCTGGAGGAGTAAGGGTTCTGAAAGTGGGCAGCACAAAGAACTATGATGTGGAAGGGAAGGTGCCTGGGCTCCAGAGTCACATAGCTTTGGGTTCAGATCCTGACTCCACTGCTTCTCAGCTGTCTTGACCTTGGACCAAGTTCACAGATCTCTCCAAGCCTTTCTTTGCTCATCTGGAAAGTGAGAACGGCCCTTCAGGTGAGATGAGTTGACTGATGTTGGTGTGCAGAAGGACCCCGGAAGTGGGGACTGTTAGAGGAATCTGCAAGCGTGATAAAGGCGTGGAGCAGGAGGAGTGCTAAATAGAGGAGCTGGGCCTTCCTAGCTGCCATCCGTGGGACACGCCCTGAGTGTTGAGCTGATGCTTTAGGGGACTTGCCACGGCATCTTGACAAGCCCAGTGGAGTCCAGTGACCTGGATTCAAATCCAGGCTCTGTGTCTCCTCACTGTGTCACCATGGGCAGGTCTTACAACTTCCCTAACTTGAGGCTCCCTCACTCATCCAGTGCAGGTGTTAATTGTGCTTTCCTGGGGCGGTTTGGTAGGGATTAAGTGAGAGCATATGAGGGGGGACCCTAAAGAAACTAGAATTTGTTTATTAAATTAAGAATTATGTATATATTCCTACATGTTTACACTTCAGTCATCTTCAAAGTACTCTCTGTTTGATGCAGCACCTATGAGATATTTTTTTCTACTGCTCAAAACCATTTTTGAATGCATCCATTTTGATGCTTCTTAGTGCTTTTGCCATTTTTGTTTCACATCCTCCACATCAATAAAGCATTTCCCTTTGAGGACTTTTTTCATCTGGATAAATTTTTTAAAAGTCACTCGGGGTGAGATTGGATGAATAGAGAGGGGTAGGGCACCGAGATCATGCCATTTTTGGTCAAAAACTGCTGAACACTCAGTGTTGTGTGGGCTGGTGTGTTGCCATGGTGGAAGAACCAGTCACCTATTTGCCACAACTCAGGATGTTTCTTTGGCAAATCATGATGCAACCTCAAAACTTCCAGATAAAACCTTTGGTTGACCATTTGATCCAGAGAAACAAATTCCAAGTGTACTACAAGGGGCCCGCCCTCCAAAAGATAATTCCTGGGTTTTTCTTTGGGTCCCCCTTATAAAGTCACTGGCCCATAGAAGATACTGTAATGTTAGCTATCATTGCTCTTATTGACACTCATTTTGTCATTTAATCCTCACAAACCCCCATGAGTTAAGTGTTATTGTTCCCTATTTATAGACCAAACAACTGAAGCTCAGAGAATGAGTTACATGTCCAAGGACATGGTGGGGTCAGCCCTGAACGACCAGAAGTTTCTGCATCTTTTCCCCCTGACCTTTCAGATAAGCTGGAAAAGGGTGTCAGGGTTGAGGCAACATGACATGTTATGCCATACCCTTCATCGGTCTCTCCTCTTCTGGCTGTGCCCCCCACCACACCACCTCTATAGAAGGTTGGCGGTGGAGGGCTGCTGTCTCACCCCAGATGCAGCCAGTGTGCACGTGGGCATTGCCCTAGGCATTGCCCCTCTGGGGACATGAAATGTCCATTCTGATTTGCAAGTAGGTCTAACAGGGACACACTTCCAGCTGGCTGGTGATTTCAACCCCTCCTCCTTGGTGCCAGTTAGCAGAAGTTCAATGTCCCTGGCATACTTGGTATCTCAGAAGATGTGTTTTGCTGATTAGTCCAGCCACTGCTGGACACCCCTTATGAGCTAAGTGCTCCATGCCAGTGTCACTGTCACTCTATCTCCACTTAAGGTTGCAGTATGGTTTCTTCCTGTGTAAAAAGCAATGTCTCCTCATCTATTTATTTTATTCTACTAATATTGGCTGAGTATCTACTATGTGCCAGATGTCCACACAGCGGTGACCAAGGCAGACAAGGCTCCCACCTTCATGAGGGGAGCACACTGTCGACAAGCAGGGGAATGTCTCCGTGACAGCTGTTAGGAAAGGGCAAAGTGACGGGACAGGGAATGGCTGGGGATGTGCACTCTGCCAGGTAGGTGCCCAGGGAAGGATGTTCCTGGGGGTGACATTGAATTGAGTCACAAAAACTCAGAAGGGACCTGAAGCCAGGTGCGGTGGCGCATGCCTGTAATTCCAGCACTTTGGGAATCCGAGGTGAGAGGACTATCTGAACCCAGGAGTTTGAAACCAGCCTGGGGAACTAGGCAAGACCTCTTCTCTACAAAAAAATCAAAACATTATCCAGGTATGTTGGTACACACCTGTAGTCCCAGCTACTCAGGAAGCTGAGGCTGAAAGACAGCCTGAGCCCAGAAGGTCAAGGCTGTAGTGAGCCATGATTGTGCCACTGCCCTCCAGCCTGGGTGACAGAGTGAGACCCTGACTCAAAAAGAAGGAGAAGGAACCTGACTTGTAGCAGAGACAGGAGCAAGCACAGCATATCTAGGAAGCTCTCAGGGGTGTTGGTTAATATTCTTTCGCTTATCAGACATATTGATCATACAATAAATGTTTGTTCAGTGAACAATTGTAGAATAGATAAATCCTCTTTTCTCTTAACCCAAGGGACCTTCATAGGAAGATGCCGCTGGGGTCATTACGAGCAGCAAGGCAAGTTACTTCCCTCTTCTCCATCCCCTTCCCCGTCTCCAAAGCAGGAGCTTGGCAGAGACACTGACATTCCAGGACACAGGATCTGAAGAACTCCCTTCCAGAGGGACTGGCCTGCTCAGCTCTTCAGAGCAATATCTATATAGCAAACAAAAAACATTCTGTCTTTTTGTTTTTAACTATCAAAATGATGGTTTAGAATTGTATAGACAAGGTGTGAAATGTCTTTTTTTTTTTTTTTGAGTTGGAGTCTCACTGTCGCCCAGACTGGAGTGCAGTGGCCGCTCCCGGCCACCGCAGCCTCGACCTGCTGGGCTCCGGCGATCCTTCCGCCTCAGCCTTCCGAGTAGCCGGAATTACAGGCGCG
>CAUYQG010201671.1:0-11076 GCA_963574415.1 Tarsius wallacei | reverse complement strand
CAAGCGAGACCTCATCTCTACAATAAATCAAAAAATTAGCCGGGCGTGGTAGCGCGCGCCTGTAATTCCAGCTACTTGGAAGGCTGAGGCGGAAGGATCGCCGGAGCCCAGCAGGTCGAGGCTGCGGTGGCCGGGAGCGGCCGCTGCACTCCCGTCGGGGTGACAGAGTGAGACTCCAACACAAAAAAAAAAAAAAAAAAGAAAAAAAAGAAAAGAAAATAAACAGCCTTCACTTCAGAGAGCTACAGGGGGTTGCAGCGACAGAAAGTTTTCAAGTTCTCCATAGGCAAGAGGTTAAGTAGATTTTGTGAAAAGACAGAATATGAGAGGATTTTTTTTTAAGTTGGAATCTCACTCTGTCTCTCAGGAGGCAATGCAGTGGCATGCTCATGGCCACCACAGCCTCGACCTGCTGGACTCAGGTGATCTTTCTGCCTCAGCCTTCCAAGTAGCTGGAACTACAGGCATGCAGCACCATGCCCAACTAATTTTTGATTTATTGTAGAGATGAGGTCTTGCCAAGTTGCCCAGGCTGATCTTGAACCTGTGGGCTCAGACAATTCTCTCACCTCAGCCTCCAAAAATGCTGGAATTATAGGTGTGAGCCACCATGCTCGGCCAAGAGGATTTTGTTAACAGTGAAATTTTTCCAGAAGACACAAAGGAGAAGGCTGGGGAGATAACAGTGGAAGGCTAAAGCACCATCACCATCATCATCACGCAGTCTAATATCCCATTAGAAGGAGAGTAAGATACATATGTTAATAGGTGCATTGGGTTGGACTCTAACATCTGGAATGCACTATATATGGGGCAATATTAACCCAATAATATTTTTTTTTTTTTTGAGTTGGAGTCTCACTCTGTCGCCCAGACTGGAGTGCAGTGGCCGCTCCCGGCCACCGCAGCCTCGACCTGCTGGGCTTCGGCGATCCTTCCGCCTCAGCCTTCCAAGTAGCTGGAACTACAGGCACGCGCTACCATGCCCAGCTCATTTTGATTTATTGTAGAGATGAGGTCTCGCCAAGTTGCCCAGGTGGGTCTCGAACCTGCAGGCTCAGGCTATCCACTCACCTTAGCCTCCCAAAGGCGTGGGATTACAGGCTGAGCCACCGAGCCTGGCTTAACCCAATAATTTAATGTCAAGACAAGGTAATCAATAATTAAGTCCTGAATAGTAGCTAGTTGTAAGAATTAAAGAAAAAGGACAAATATATGATTTCACTCATAAGAGACACTTAGAATAGTCAATTTTTTAAAGACAGAAAGTAGAATGGTGGTTACCAGAGACTGGGATAAGCAGAGAATGGGAAGTCAGTATTTGATGAGTATAGTGATTCAATTTGGGAAGATGAAAACATTCTGGAGATGGTTGGTGGTAATGGCAGCTCAGCCATGTGAATGGATTGAATGCCACTAAACTACACACTTAAAAATGGTTAAAAAAAAGCCGGGCTTGGTGGCTCAGCCTGTAATCCCGCACCTTGGGAGGCTGAGGTGAGTGGAATGCCTAAGACCGCGGGTTCGAGATCTGCCCAGGCAACTTGGCGAGACCTCATCTCAACAATAAAACAAAATTTAGCTGCACATGGTAGCACGCGCCTGTAGTTCCAGCTACTCGGAAGGCTGAGGCAGAAGGATCGCCAGAGCCCAGCAGGTCGAGGCTGCGGTGGCCGGGAGCGGCCACTGCACTCCAGTCTGGGCGACAGAGTGAGACTCTAACTCAAAAAAAAAAAAAAAAAAGTTAAAATGCTAAATTCTGTGTTACATTTTATGTTAAAGAATTCAAGCAGTGTGCATTTTAGCACTGGCAAATCCAAGTAAGTTCAAAGAATGGCAACTGCAGACCCTGACTGGGTTTGACACTGTGGAACGGGTTCTGCACCTATCTTCTTATTCAATCCTCACCACAGCCTAATCAGGAAGTTAATCTGCATCACAGGAGAAGGAAAACTGAGAGTCAAAGAGAGTTTTTGTTTAAAGACTTAGAGCTAGTGAGTAGTGGAGCTGAGAATTACATCCAGGAATGTGTGTCTTCACAGCCTATGTGCTTTCTACATGCTATTCCACCATGCTAAAATAGGGGAGAAGTGAACTCTGTTTAAGAAATGCTCTGAAGTCACGGGTTGAAGCCTGTGGCATTATAGTGGACTACTGACAACCACTAGCAACAGATGGGGAAGGCAGTTCTTTTTAAACAAAAGCCACACTGTGCTCAAGTGGAGGAGCCACTGGTGTAAACAGGAGCAAGCATCGTAAGACATGGCTGAGGGTTTGAATGAAAGCACAATGCTCCGAGTGAATCCTGGATGGACCATCATTGTACATTGGGCTCGTTTGCATCTCCTCAGATACAGGCAGTCGCTGCTGTCAAGGGGTGTCACTCTTTGAATAGTCCACAGCGGAAATAGCAAGAGCTTAGAGGCAAAATTAAAATTTTATATCTGTACTTTAGAAATATGAGTGTTTCATAAATGCAAGGCGTTAAAATGATTTAGATTCTACAAAGTCATCTGGGAAGAGGAACAGTTTTATCAGACTGGTCTCATAAAACTTCCTGGCTGCCAGAACAACAGAGCCAAAAAGGAATTAGGTACAGACGACTCAGGGAAGCTTTGTATATAGCCAACTTGAACTTTTCTCTTCTTTTTCCACTAAAACATGTTTTGGAAAATCTATGTATGTATCCTATTGTATAGAGAACTTCAAAAGGCTAAGTGGACCACTGCAGAAACCTCAGAATACTGTCTTGAGAATACTTCAAATATTTCCAAAACACATCAGTATAAAACATCTGCACTGTAAATTAACGATGCCAATTGGGTTGCCAATAAAGGCAAAGCTTAATATTCCCAGATGTTACTATATATTATCTATGATATGCTGGCTGAGTAGGGTATGCACATTTGTACATCATGATATTTTTTTCAAAATGTAAATTGTGTCCCTGAAGATATAACAATAGCAAGGCTGAATAAATTGTCTGAAAAGTAAGATTCATATTTTTTTTTTTTGTTAGTTTAAAATATGGGGGAAGGGAGAGAGCTTGAAAGCTAATTTCCTCTATTCAATGGCACTTAAAAAATTGAGATAGTACTCCCCAAATCTTAAAAAGCATAGATAGATCTGAAATGAATAGTTTTTTATTTTGGCAGCATTCCCATTACTGAAACTTTGAGATGATGCAATGGAAACTAACCACGCTTAATTACTTAATAAACTCTCTTTTTGAGAGAGTAGCATAGCGTACTCCATTTTTAAAACATCTTATATACCAAGGTAATTGATTGAACTCTTATCTAGAATGTTCAAAACAAAATGGAGCATATCAATTTTACAATACCAAAGAGCCCATACCTATATTAAAGAACTATTTTGGAGGATTTAGTAATTCATAGCATCCTTGCCTCTGTGGGATTGGTAGCAAGGATAGAATAGTGGAAGCAGTTTCATTCTGGATGCTTTCTCCTACTTCACTCTGTTTGGAGTTGAGCCTTAGTGGTGATAACCATAAAGGACATTTTTAAGTGCAAAGTTATTTTGGTGAACCCAAAGAATAATTTTAATCAAGTTACTGTCTAGTTCAATTATTAAAAATATTTTGAACTCAAAATATCATTATTGAAAGCAGAAAGAGGAAGTTGTCAAATATGCATGTACTTTATACAGGTAATATAGATGAGGTACCAGTTGGTGTAAGAACCTTCAAGGTTGGGGTCGGTAAATTGGGCTTCTAGACTCTATCACTAACCAGTTGTGTGACCTAGGAAAAATAATTTCGGTTCTTAGGAATTATATTTCTTCATTTTCAACATAGGAAGTTTGGGTTAACAAATAACAAATGCTGGGGAGAATGCAGAGAAAAAGGAACGCTTCTACACTGCTGGTGGGGATACAAACTAGTGGAACCTCTTTGGAAAAGTGTGGCAATTTCTAAAAAAAACTAGACGTTGACCTACTATATGACCCAGCAATTCCTCTACTGGGAATATACCTGGAGGAACTCAAATCATTCTACAAAAAAGATACCTGCACATGCATGTTTATTGCAGCACTATTCACAATAACAAAAACATGGAATCAACTGTGCTGTCCATCGAAACTGGACTGGATAAAAAAAAATGTGGTACATATACACAATAGAATATTATGCAGCCATAAAGAAGGATAAACATATGAACTTCATAGCAACTTGGATGAATTTAGAGTCTATCATACTCAGTGATCTATCACAGAAACAAACAACAGAGTACCACATGTTATCACTCATAAGCAGACCCTGAACATTTACCATAATACTATAAGAAAGGGATTGGTGGCTGGGTGCGGTGGTTCAAGCCTATAATACCAGCACTTTGTGAAGCAAAGGCGAGAGGATTGCCTGAGTCCAGGGGTTTGAGACCAGCCTGGGCAACTTGGTGAGACCTCGTCTCTAGGATAAATCAAAAAAATTAGCTGGCCATAGTGACTTGCACCTATAGTTTCTATAGTTCCTGCTACTTGGAAGGCTGAGGCAGAAGGATTGCCTGAGCCCAGCAGGTTGAGGCTTCAGTGGCTGGGAGCATGCCACTGCACTCCAGCCCGGGCAAGAGAGTGATTCCAATTAAAAAAAAAAAAGAAAGGGATTGGCAGTAGCAGGATACTGCCTGGGGTGGGAGGTTGGGAGGGTGGGGGGCGGAGCACAACATCAATAAGGGTTTCTGATCTCAAACCAGGCAAAGTGGGGACCAAGGTGAGGCCCAAACTTTACCTGTACAATGACTACTTGTATACGTAATCCTGAATTGTACTTCATATCTTTAAAATAAAATAAAAATAAAGAAATATATACACGGAAAAAAATTACCTTATGATAATCTTATTAAAACTACATTAAAAAAATAAAAAAGAAAGAAATTTGGGTTAGACTAGTATTTTTGAACTGCTTCATCCCTGGAGGACCTTAATCCAGCAGCTGTCTGGGTATCCCTGATTGGGAAACTTCCATTCACCTATGTGGTCAATTTAAGGTCAAACTTACAATGTTCATTAGGCATTAGACTCGCATCACTGTAGTCCAAAAGTTTCCTTCCAACTTTGACAGTTCATGATCCTGTGACTTATTTGGTGCCTATCCCGTCAATCATCATCAACAGAAGTTATGGTGTACCTATTATTTTACCATAGTGTGCTGGGTAAGGAGATACTAAAAAGTTTAAAAGATTCCTGCTCAATTTGGCTGGGAAGATGGGTTATACAGAAAAATATTAAGGAAACAGGGTAATGTATACTTGGTGGGAATGATCATTTAGGGCGAGGGCGTTTGGGAAGGCTTTCACAAAGGGGACTTTAGGGAAGTTAACAAGATAGAATGGAGTAATAGGGTCTTAATAGATGGGATAAATGGAATCACCAGAAACATGGGAGCTAGACTATTCAATGCCTGTCTTGGAATAATGAGTAGTGCAGTTTGGCTAGAAAGAATTGTGTATTATTTAATGAGCCTTTAATCCCAAATTGTGTACAGCAGCTTAGCTGTTATTTTAGCAAATGTGGTAGCTATTATTGCTATATTTAGCCAACCTGTGGTACATCAGACTATCCAACTGTTTGCAATTACTTTTATTAACCCTAGGGAAATTATTGATGTGTCTCAGAATGTAAAATTGACACAGTGGAACAATCAACAAATATTTATTGAATCCATACAGTGTGCAAGTCTTTATAGGGCATAAAACTGAACTGGAAAGTTTCTTGCCCTAAGGGGAAAAAATGGTTGCTCCTATAAAATGGCCTCAAGAAAAAAAAAATACAAGACTATATGTATGAGTTTAACAATTTAAAAAGTAAGCTTTCAAGCAACCCACACTTACCAAAAAAAATGATCTTATCCATAGCCATGATGAAAAAGATGACCTTGGTATACCAATCACTTCTAAGCCTGTAGCTCTGGTCCAGGTCACTTCCCCCCACAAGCTCTAGGTCAGTTATTCTTTTATTTTTTTCCCCACACTGTAAATCTCTACCTGGTGTCACCCAAACTTGCCAAACTTTAAGTTCCTAATATAATACATATATAATACATATATTCTCCCGAACACAAAGCATTCTCCCATAAGCAAATATGCGAAAAGCAGAAACCACATTATCACAAACCATTATGTTAAATGTTAAATAGATGTGTCAGATTCTAGACACTAAAGGTGTATTAAGAGGGCAAGATTGCTTCTAGTGGGGTAGGTGAGAGAACTTTTCAAGATGGAAGATTTATGCAGAACCTTTAAGAATGGGCAGGCATTAGAAAGGCAGAGAGAAGTAAGGGCATTCTAGATGACAAGAAAATCATGAGCAAAAGTAAGAATTAACAAGGAGTACAGGAGGATAGTGGGTAATTGTTTAAGTTTTGTACAGAAGTATTAGGCATGTAGAAAACATGTTTTACCACAAGAGCAGCATTTTAGCAAGATTAATCTGGTGGTTATCTGTGGCATGTTTAGGGTTGGGTGAAACTGGAAATGAGAAAATCAATTGAGTCTATTTCATAGTCTTGACATGAGATAATGGTCCAAACAAGAATGGTAGTGGATATACTAATAAATGGAAAAAATATAATAGAATATGAATGATATTTTATTATTTCACAGAACAGAAATTATATCTAGGCCTTATGATTTATAGCACATATACATACTACAGTGAGATGTTCTCTGAATATCCATTAGTAAGGTCTTGCATCATTTTTCTTCTTGAAGGTACTTCTTGTTTATGTAAAAATCATATTAAATAATATATAATTATACTGATGGGATTATCAATTGATCTCATTATTAAAAAGATGTACTGACATTTCTATTTACAGAAAAATTGTGGATTAGGTAACTTAAAAACCTTTTCCATATGAAACACTTGGAAATTTAGGGTAAAATGGCACATCCCTATGCACCAAGAATACAGAGGGAATTGAAAACCAAAATGGTGTGGTGAAAGGTGATGTTGTGGCTGCCTGGAGAGTTTGTTGGTCTTGTTATCTTAGAGTCTTGGGTTTACTCTTCCATCTAAGAGTGGAATAGACCTTGGTCCAGTGGCAGATTAGACTTCCACATAATGCTGGAACTCCTCAAAGTTCTGACTCCAGAGAAAGGCTAACTAGCAAAACATTTTCTACCAACATAGAGAGGCAACAAGAATGCTTGGTTTTTATCTGTGCTCTGCATGGACTGAAATAGTATCCTCTTAAACTTCATAACCACAAGCCCTCATATGGATTTGGCATTTAAATTTACACCACCTATAGGGGTACCAGAACTCCCCTACACTAAGATATTATCCTTCTTTTTTTTTTTTTTTAAGTAGTCAAGGCTAGGCTGGTAATACCTCCAGAGTACTTGATGGAGGAAAACACAAAACTTTTTTGTAGGGATACACCCTAAATCCTAGTGGTGCATAGGTTCAATTGAGCAAGCTGACTAGATCAAAGTTTACAAAATACACAAGAAAATAATCACTATGAATGAGAGCAGATACATCAAACAGCATGATTAGATCCCAAGAACTTCAATTAATAGAGGTATCGGTTAGATATTGCAAAATCTTTGTACACTTATAGATTTCAAAGAAGAATTTAAAAACATAAGAAGTTATTAAAATTTTTGAGGGTATTTTGACACCTAATTCAGGGCAGGTTGCTGGGAAAGGGGACTGGGTTGGGCACAAGCAGGGCTGAGACTGATGGCTAGGGGTTGTCAGCACCCCAAATCATAGTGTCCAAGAGGGGGATGTGAACTTCCATCTTCTTTAATTAGTGCTGATATTAAAATGTCAGATTTTCTAGGTGAGGCAGAGTGGCAGGGATCTCCATGAAGTGGTGATCATTTAAGTGACATGGTGGAAGAATAGTTGTTGAGATTTGTTTATTTGGAAGCGAGACTTCAGCCCCCAGGTAGAGTGTCGGGGTGGTGGTGTTGGGGAGGAGGTGGAGGATAGCAGCTGACAAGGACCTGGTGACAGTCAAGACCCTAATAAAGAGGGCTTGAGTTTAGGGCAGATATATATCTTAGGAGAGAAATGGGTTACAAAATAAATTGGGAAAAAAGTTTTATAATATAGGTTAGCCGTGCATAAGGAAGACAAGGAGCAGGAAAGATACAGTTCAGGGGTTGGAATATGTGTTCCCTAGAGACCAGATTAGAATAACAAGACTGGTTCCAGACCCTACATACTGATGAGAATGGGGTTTCCACTATGCTGCCAGACTTTCTTGCTCAGAACTTGAGCAAATTTGGGGCCCTAAGCTGGGTGGAGTTTCATGAGGCAGCACTGATACAACTGACTATGTTTATATATCCACTAATCTCTACACTGTGCAATGCCCTTAGAACTTAAAAAACTGAAAAATCTTACATTAGTATTGGGTAATAAAATAATTGTCATCCCCTTTAACTTTCTACAAAATATCATGTCAAATACTCTTTTTGCAGACAGTATGACTTCTATTTGAATGAATGCTGAATCTTGGTGAACACAGTTATGATACGTCCATCTAACTTTTTACTGTTTGACTTTCACTGTCACTATAATTTCTTTTAAAGTATTTATGAATAAAAACTACAGTTTTTTGGTTGATAAAGTACCTTTTGCAACTGATTTTTCATTTTAGAAAATTTTATTTTCTAGAGTATTTTCTTTTCAAGTTTGAAAGGTTTTTCTGTTTGAAATGGCATCCCAGTCCTGTACCTACCCTAACTACCAGTCATGTTGTTGCCCATCTTCAGGCTAAATCTGCACCAGCCATTCCCTTCTGGAAAGAGCCTGTAGCTGCCTCACTGCTTCTGAGAACTACAGGGTTTTTCTGACCGTCTTGGGTCAGATCTCTTGGGAACCGATGCTGCCAGATTGCATTTGAGATTCCAAGTGCTTCTGGACCTTTTGATTCATGGCTCCTTGTTCTTGCCTGTCCTCCACAGAACCCCCTCTTCTCCGCAGCCCACCCGCTTGCTGTGTCCATCTTGGTCTCTAGCTCACAGTTGCCTGCTTCAGAGGAGTTTACAGCATGCTGTTCAGCTGGGATTGTGCTGTGAAAATGCAATGAGTACCAGCAGTCTTCCACAGTTAGAAAGTGCTGTTTCCCATAAAATAAGAATAAAATTCCTAGCCTTTGTGTTTGACTTTGAGGTCAGAGAGAAGGCTAAGAAAAATTAGTTTACAGCATGCTCTAAAAATTCCAAAGTATTCCAAAATACATCTCATCCAGAGAAAACTTTTTGGAAAAAAAAAGCTTGATTAAAGAAACTTTAGGTGAATTGGTTAAAGGAATTTGTTGAAATTTATATGCTATCGTTGCTCATAGAAATTCAGAATTCACAGAAGCATGGTAATAGCTCTGAGAAGTCTTGTGGTAAGGAAACCTGTTTGACTTTAATACAGTGTTTTCTAAACTTTTTGACTTCTATAACTTTTTCATGACTAACACAGATTATCATCCCGAAGGAGCCAGAATGTTGGAAACCACACTTTGGAAAAACACTAGAGCCACCTCCTTCTGATGGCGTTAACTCAAGACTCATTTTCTTTGCTGCTACTATCGTCTTTGCCATAGAGGTCCATTTTTCCTCTCTGTACCTTTCCTCTTTCTTGGCCTCTGTGACTTCCCTTATTTTGATGCTCCTCCTACTCCTCTCAGTGTCCTAAACCTTGATGTTCTCCAAGTTTCAGGTCTCAGCTCAATTCTTTCTTTATAGTCTCTTCCTTAGGAGTCACATTCTATCTCTTGGTTTCAATCATCACTCATGTATGTACTTAAAAAAATTAATCCTTAATCTCTCTCTGAGCTCTAGCCTTGCATCTCAAAATGTCTCCAGAACATTTCTACTTGCATATTCTGCTGGCTCCTCTAATCCAATATACATCTACAAAATGCACTTTCCACAAAATGCAGTCCTTTCTGATTTCCCCCAGGGACTTGGATTTTGGTGGAAAAATGTATTTTTAGAGATATTAAGTTAGGAATTCACTCAAATAAAACTGTGTCATTTGGCATTCTTTTCGCTGAGATAGATATTGGGGGAAACAGTCCCTCAAAACCCAGTATTATCAAGCCTCCATAATGTATTATAGATACTAGACTAGGAGAAACTATGATGGTAGAAATGATATCATTTTTAGTGTACTTTTTTAAAATAAAAAAGGGTAACCATTATTCAGTCACTGAAGTTATTATTTAACATTTAAAATGTAAAGCAAAATGTCAAAAGTGAATAGCCTTCAACTAAATAAACAATAAGCAATTACAGCCCATAAAGTTGGAAAAAAACACCATTTTAATAGCAATATAGAAGATAAAATACTTAGGAATAAACATAATAAAAAATGTGCAAAACCTAGATGTAAAACATTTAAAACACTCCTGAAAGCCAGAAAAGTAGACTTGAGCAAATGGAAAGACAACCTCTATTCTTAGGTAGGATGAGTCAACATTATAAATATGTCCGTTCTCCTTAAATCAATTTATAGACTTAATGCAATACCAATAAAAATACCAAGAAGCTTTTTTAATAGAGTTATATAAGTTGATATAAAGTTCATGTGGAAAAACAAACATGCAAGAATAATCAGGATAACATTAGAAACCAAAAAACTATAAGAAAAGAAAAACATTGAAGAAAGTACTTCGTGTAAAAAGGAATGAAATTTTAAGAAAATAAACATTTATCTGCCCATTTTTGCAAAATAAATACAGAAAGAATTAGACAGAAATAATGAGACTGGTTACCTACAAGGAGTGAATGGGGCTGGAGTGGAAAAGAATGAGGGAGGCCTGACACTTGTGTAGATTTTTCTGTATTACTCCGACTCTTAGAACCATGATAGTGTTCACAGACCCCCATCCTCAAATATAGAATTAAAATCAGCTAGAACATGGGGAAAACCCTAATGAAATATGAAGAGTAAGCCGGGCTCGGTGGCTCAGCCTGTAATCCCGCGCCTTTGGGAGGCTGAGGTGAGTGGATTGCCTGAGCCCGCGGGTTTGAGACCCACCTGGGCAAGCGAGACCTCATCTCTACAATAAATCAAAAAATTAGCTGGGCGTGGTAGCGCGCG
>CAUYQG010201669.1:0-33076 GCA_963574415.1 Tarsius wallacei | reverse complement strand
AATACTCACAGGTTCTGTAGTTTAGGACTCTGACATCTTTAGTGGGGAACATTATTCTTTCTACCACACCAATAAATGCTAGTCTTATAAAATACAATTGAAAATTTTTGCCCCATCTGTTTTTCAGAGTCAGGAAAGACCCTATGTTGCCCAGGCTGGTCATGAACTCCTGGCTTCAAGCATCCCTCTCAACTCAGCCTCTCGAGAAACTGGAACTACAAGAGCAAGCCATCATACCGGTAGGTTTCCACCACCTTTACATTCTGAAATAATTTATATATAGTTTTGCATAATTTTTATTTAAAATTTGACAGAAATCACTAGTTAAGTCATCTTGTCTTAGAATTTTCTTTTTTGTGGAAAGGTAGTTCATGAATTTAATTACTTAACTATGTGTAAGGCAGCCGGGCTCGGTGGCTCAGCCTGTAATCCCACGCTTTGGGAGGCTGAGGTGAGTGAATTGCCTGCGCCCGCGGGTTCAAGACCCGCCTGGGCAACTTGGCGAGACCTCATCTCTACAATAAATTAAAAAATTAGCCGGGCGTATTAGCGCGCACCTCTAGTTCCAGCTCCTTGGAAGGCTGAGGCGGAAGGATCGCCGGAGCCCATGAGGTCGAGGCTGCAGTGGCTGGGAGCGGCCACTGCACTCCAGTCTGGGCGACAGAGTGAGACTCCAACTAAAAAAAAAAAAAACAACTATGTGTAAGGCTTCTCAGTTCATATTTTGGATTCTATTTATTAAAAAGAAATGGCTTTTAGGGCAATTGTCCATTTCTTTTAAGTTAAAAATGTATTATCATGAATTTGCTTGATATGTATATAATTGTTTAGTGACTGGGATATATAGTAACATTCCACCTTTCTTTTCTGATAGTAGTAATTTTTGTTTTCTATCTTTTTCTCCTAATTAATGGGGAAGAAAATCTTCCAATAGTCGTCATTTCAGGGCACATTACTTTGTGTATACCCAAATTGTCATGTAGTATGTCTCATATTTCTTCCATTTTAATAACTTCATTTAAAATTTCTTATAGTTCAGGACAACTGGTGAAAATTTTTCTTAGATTTTGTTTTTTGTTTCTGAAAATGTCTCTATTTCTTCAACTCCAATGTGATATTTTTATATAGAAATCTAATTTGATAACAATTTTAAAGTACTTTACAAATTTTGTTGTGTCTTCTGTTTTTTATAATTTCTGAAAATAAGTCTGTAATAATTCTTGTTTTTATTCCTCTACATGTACTGCATCTTTTTTTGGTTCTGTTTTTAACCTCATTTTCTTTAATCTGTTTTAGCAATTTTATTATAATACATTTGGTTTGTTTTTTGTGTGTTCATCTTCCTGTGTTTCATTGAATGCCTTGGTTCTATTTACTTTGTTTTTTTTTTTTATCTCAACTCTTTCTTTCTTCTTGGACTCCTAATGTACATGCATTGAATTATATAATATTATCCTATCGGTCGTTGGTGCTTTTTAAATGTTTTAATAAACATTTTTAGAATAGTTTTAAGTTTACTTCAAATACACGAATATAGGACCACAAATCTCCATATAAGAAAATCTCTGGTTGGGCTTGGTGGCTCAGCCTGTAATTCCAGCACTTTGGGAGGCTGAGGCAAGAGGAATGACTGAGCCCAAGGGTTTGAGACCAGCCTGGGCAACTTGGCGAGACCTCGTCTCTATTATAAATAAATAAATGAGTTAGCTGGGCATAATAGCACATGCCTGTAGTTCCGGCTACTTGGAAGACTGAGGCGGAAGGATGCTAGAGCCCAGCATTCCAGCCTGGGCGATGGAGTGAGACTCTAATTTTAAAAGAAAGAAAGAAAGAAAATCTCACACCTAGATTTGTTTGTTGTTAATGTCTTATACTATTATGGTACATAACTTACAACTGTTGATTCAATAATACAGGTACAGCATTATTAACTAAATTCCATGCATTTATTTTCAGCATTTCTTAGGTTTTACCTAATGCAATTTTTCTGTTCCAAGGCCCCACGCAGGATAACACATTACATCTAGTCCTTATGTCTCATTAGGCTCCTCTTAGCTGTGACAGTTTCTCAGATTTTGATGACCTTGATGACTTATGAGAGATACAAGTGAAGTGTTTTGTAGAGTATATCTCAATTGGGATTTGTCCGATTATATTTTTATTATTAGACTAAGGTTAGGGGTTTTGGAAAAGAATACCACAGTGGTGAATCACTTTTCTCATCAAATTATATCAGAACTACATGAAATCACGTAGCATATTACTAATGACATTACCATTAATCACCTCGTCAAAGTAATATAGGCCAGATTTCTCCACTGTAAAGTTACTCCTCACTTTTATATATTATCTTTTCAAAGCAAATCATTATGGGAAACCAACATTCAAGCAAAAGAAGGATTAAATGCCACTTCTTGAATTAGGAAGTATCAACATATATCATTTGACATTCTTCTGTGTATATTTATCTATCTTCCCATTTAGTTATTAATTCAGTAATTGATTAATATCACTATGGACTCCTACAGATTTATTGTAAACTTTGTGTTATAATTTAATATTTATTTATTAATTTTGTTGCTTAAATTGTTCCAGCATAGGCCTTTGTGGGCTCTTTCAATTGGTTCCTGTGTCCTTTGACATGCTTTCCTCCTGTTTTTAAAATGTTCTTACTTTCTGGTACCAGACTATGCTCCAAAATCATCTTGTGTACTTTCTGCCCCGGTTCTAGAATCAGCTATTTCTACAAGCATTTTTATTGTTTTTATTGAAGATAGATATTACAAACCAAAATATGGGTGTTAGTTCTGCTGATTACTACAGAGTTGCCATTGTTTCTAGGTCTTCTCTGTTGACACAACAAGAAAAATGTGTGTGTGTGTGTGTGTGTGTGTGTAATTTCACATATTGTGTATATAAACATAAACATATCTATAAATATGTCAGTATGTGGCCATCTGTATCAAAATTAAGCTAACCATGAGTTTTATTTTTTAAATTTTTTATTTTAAATATGCGGGATACAATTCAGGGTTAGGTATATAAGAGTTCATTATGCCTCCCCCTCTCTTGGCAGTTTCCCACTACGGTCAATCCCACCCCCCCCCACACCAGGCAGTTTCCCACTCAAGCTAAAACCATTCTTATAGTCTTATGAAAGTTTACCCAGATCCACATATGAATAAGAACATGTTATACTGTTCTTTGTTTCTGTGTTAGATCACTCAGTATTATAGTCTCTAGGCCCATCCAAGTTGCTACAAAGTTCATAATTTTGTCCTTCTTTATGGCTGTGTAATATTTCATCATGTATATGTACTTTTTTTAATCCAATCCTCTTTTGATGGGCAGCATGGTTGGTTCCATGTTTTTGCTATTGTAAATAATGCTGCAATAAACATGCATGTATATTCAAGTATCTTCTTCATAGAGTGATTTGAATTCTTCTGCGTAAATTCCCAGTAGAGGGATTGCAGGGTTGTATGGGAGGTCAATTTTTAGATTTTTAGGGAATCGCCACACGGTTTTCCACAGAGGCTACACTAGTTTACACTCCCTCCAACAGTGTAAAAGTGTTCCCTTTTTGTTGCATTCTCTCCAGCATCTGTTGCAATCATGAGTTTTTGTTAATATCTTCAACTGTAATCCATTACCACACGTCATTCCAGCCTTCAGTCTATCTTACCTGCAACCTTTCTTTCCAACAAGAAACTAGGCTACCACAATCCATCATTTATTTGCCTACCAGTTCAGTTCCAGTATAAATGTATACTAGTTTCAGAAATGTTAATGCATATCCCCTTGAGAAGCAATGCTGCTCAATAAAGTGCAGTATTTACATGAGCTCCTTTTACATGTTGTCTTTTTTAAAAAATTATTATATAGATGTGGGGTACTAGAGGGGATTATCTATTATACATAGGTCAGCTGCATGTTGGTGAAGTTTGGACTTCCAACTGGTCCTCTCTACCCTGGTAGAGTACCTGGTACCCTTTGTGTTGTAACGTGCTTCCCACTCTCCTCCCTTCCTCCCTCCCTTAGCAGTGCCCATCAACTGCTGATCTCTCCCTTGTGTTCATGTGATCAATGTTCAGTTCCTTGTGTTCATGTGATCAATGTTCACTTATGAATGAGAACATGCGGTATCCAGTACTTTGTTTCTTTGATACATCACTTAGACTAACGGTCTCCAACTCAATTCAATTTCCTGTGAAGTCCATGATTTTGTTCTTTTTATGACTGAAAACTACTCCATCATATACATGTACCATATTTTATTCATCCAGTCCACTTTTGATAGGCAGTAGGTGGGTTCCATGTTTTAGCTAGCTGGGAAAACTGGCTGCCAACCTGCAAAAGAATGAAATTGGACTCCTGCCTGTCACCATATACAAAACTCAACTCAAAATGGATCAAAGACCTAAATTTAAAACCTCAAACCATAAGAATCTAAAGAATGGCCTTCATTAGTAAAATGAGCAACCGACACTGGCGAGGATGCAGAGAAAAAGAACACTTCTACACTGCTGATGGGAATACAAACTAGTGCAATCTCTTTGGAAGACAGTGTGACAATTTCTGAAAGAACAAGAAATCGACCTTCCATATGAACCAGTAATCCGCCTATTGGGAATATACCCAGAGGAACTCAAATCATTCTACAAAAAAAGATACCTGCACATGCATGTTTTTTGTAGCTCCATTTACAATAGCAAAAATACGGAACCAACCATGCTGCCCATCGAAGCTGGACTGAATTTAAATAATGTGGTACATGTACACGATGAAATATGATGCAGTCATAAAGAAGGACAAATGTGAACTTTGATGCAACTTGGATGGATTTAGAGTCTATCATACTCAGTGATGTATCACAGAAACAAAGAAGAGAGTACCATATGTTCTCACTCATAAGTGGACCTTGAACAATTATCATAATTCTATAAGAAAGGGATTGGCAGTACTGGGAAACTGTCAGGGGAGGGGGGG
Source organism: Tarsius wallacei (assembly GCA_963574415.1). Taxonomy (NCBI): domain Eukaryota; kingdom Metazoa; phylum Chordata; class Mammalia; order Primates; family Tarsiidae; genus Tarsius; species Tarsius wallacei. The sequence goes on along the minus strand of CAUYQG010201669.1, from coordinate 28,087 downwards.
TAAGATTGGCAGTTGAGAGAAACTGCCAGGGAAGGGAGGGGCACGATTCATCAGCATGGGTACCTGCATAATGAACATTTGTATACCTAACCCGGAATTGTACCCCACATCTTTAAAGAAAAAAAAAGAATCCTAGAAGAAAACATAGGAAACACCCTCATGTACATCGGGTTAGGCAACACATTTTTGGCCAAGTCCCCAAAAGCGAATGCCATAAAAGCTAAGATAGATGAGTGGGACCTCATCAAACTCAAAGCTTTTGCACAGCAAAATAAACCATAAAGAGAGTAAAGAGACAACCCACAGAATGGGAGAAAATATTCGCAAGTTATGCATCTGACAAAGGCCTAACCTTCAAGATCTACTGGAGTGAAACGAAGTGAAAGGAAAAAGAATACCAAAGAACCCCATTAAAAAGTGGGCAAAGGACATGTACATTTGATCTTATAGACGTCATTCATTTTCACCTTTCCCCCTACCTTCCCCAGTAAGGTTATTTAATACACATAAAAGGTCAGATTCTTTTATCCTAGGCCATATTTTTCTATCTTTGCTTCAATTAATTTCCACACCTTTTGTTTTGCATTGTGTAATGTTAATTTTATTCACTCAGCTTTTCATTTCAGATAGTATATGTTTTAGCTCCAAAATCCCATGTTTTGACTTCCATTTCTCTCCCCATTATGTTCTTGCTTTCTTTAAAATATAGAGCATCATTACACTTATTAAACTATGTTTTGCCCAAAGCTTTTCCCCTTGCATATTTTGAGTTCAACCTAAAGGTTTCTCCACAATTTTTCACATGGTGAACTACAACCTAGCTGAATGTTTAAACAGACTAACCTACTCTTGTGCCAATTCCGAGTTTCGGCCAATCAAAGGTGGCTACCTGTTCAAACCAGGTTCAAATACAGCAATTGCTGAGCTATATTCAGTCTAGCTGCTTTTGTACCTCACTTCCATTTTCTGTGCATCACTTTCCTTTCTCTGTCCAAAAGTTTTCTACCACGTGGTTGCTCTGGATCCTCTTTGAACCTACTCTGCTTCTGAAGGCTGCCTGATTTGTGAATCGTTCTTTGCTCAATTAAACTCTGTTAAATTTATCTTAGGTTTTTTTCTCTTTTAGCACAATATTTTAAACAACTATAGATTTCCTCCTGGTTATGGGTCACAATTTGTTATTGAGTTTGTTTAGACAGGCAGTTAAGTAAACATTAGTGTAATATTTTTGAATATTAATTTTAAATGTTGTTTTTCAGATTTTCTAGGTTATGTCTAGAGTAGTCTTTATGCTTGGATTAATTTAGCCTCCTGGGTCTATTGACTGCTTGCAGTGTTAAGTGAGGTTTCTTTACTTCACTGGTAATATTTTAAAAATGTTTCAGTCCCATGTGGTGGAAAAAATTAAAATGAAGTCTCTTGTAGCTAAGAACTGGTCAGACTTTCATAACTTGGCCTCAGTGTTGTTAGAAGCTGGAATGGTACTTATAGCTAAGCCATATTAGTACTCTTGTTGAACACAGTCTCACAGAACATCACTTTTAGACCATGATAAAATGATGTGAAACAAAGTTATTTCGTAATTCCCTCTAAGCACAGAGAAAAATAAGAAAACTGTACAATCCAAAAATACAAACTGTTCCTCTCACCTGCTAATTTGAGTAATTGCTACTTTTCATTCCAATTACAGCTTTTTATTTGCTCTAACCTATCTGCCTTCTAGATAAGATTTATATATATATCCATTTATAAACCTGCTCCTGTTTTCAATCTAGAGAAAACTCCTACTTCCTTAGACCCTCTTTCAAATTGCCCAGCCAATGTTCAACCCCTATTACAGATTCATTCTAACACCCTCTTACTGATTTGCTCTGGTTACATAACTTTTTCTTCCAATATAAATAATTGAAAACTAGAAAAAAATATTGGAAACATTTGTTTTTCCTAATCATGGCAATGGGCAGTGCAGGAATGTGATCACTAAAAGGACACCAAATGAGGTGATATTCATGTTCCCTCACGGCAATGAGTGAGCAATAAACTCAATTCTTTAACTATAGGTGTGTTCCTAGAGGGCAATGTCTGCTTGTGAGTCAATCCCTTGAAAAATTTCTAGAACTGTAGTCAGGGAAAGATTGACAGGTCACCATGAAAACTTTTGGAGCTTTATCTTTGCATAACTCCCTCCTCTCCATTATTATGCTATACAAATTACAACTATTTCAAGTACCTGTATTCTGTTTTTTACCTCTTCAATTTAGTGAAACAAAAGTGTCTTAATTGACTTCCTCTTTTTTGAACCACAGTTCCAAAAGTACTTCCTGGTACTAAACTGGAGCGTTTGTAAGGCTCAACTCTGCTTCTCTTCCCCTAGTGATCAATAGTGCTGCACTGTCATTGTCCTGATTAATAAAAATAATCTGTTTCCAATAAGTGTTTTTGTTTTCTAATTTTTCACATCAAGAGGGAAAGTTCTGTATCAATTTAATGGGCAGAGGTAGAAACTGGTAAGCAATAATACATACGTTTAAATAACTAGAAAGAGGATATTGAACATTCTCAACACAAAGAAATAATAAATGTTTTAGATAATGGATATGCTAATTGATCTGTTCTGATCACTATACTATATACATATCAAAACATTATATTCACTCCATAAATATGCATAATTATTATTGTCAATTAAGAAATGAAATTAATATAAAATTGAATCATATATATATTTTTTGCTGCTTTCTTTTCTCACTTCATCTTTTAGAAAACATGTCTAAGATAATCATAGATGAAATTCTACTTCACTTGATTTAATATTTTATGGAATATATTTCCTATTAAGTTTAAAATCAGTGTACTTTTAATGAACATTTGTTTCTGGTGTACATGTCTATGCATATGGTATTTTTTGCCCCTATATACAATGTTACATTATCTTATTAATTCTAACACACATATGTTCAACAAACTTATTGAGATACTACTGTATGGCAGGCACTATATGTTTAAATGATCATGAATCCTGTTGCTGAAACCATAAAAAGCGGGGGAAATGGCATTGACTATTCCCAGGATGGAATTTCTTAACACATATCTTCGGTATTTCTATCAGAAGAACTGTAGAACTGTAGTATATATGGTCTGATAGATACATTATATTTCTGTAAAATATCTTATTTATTCATCTCATATTAGCCTGTATTCCCACCAGCAGTGTAGAAATGTTCCTTTTTCTCCACATCCTGGCCAGCATATGTTGTTGTTTGTTTTGTTAATGATATTTATTTTTTAAAGTATAAGTTTAAACACACTCTGTGATTTTACAAATTTACTTTTCATTAACTTTTTGATGATAATCCTGTAACTGTTGGAATCAAAGCCACTTCCTCCACACACTTCATTTCCTCATCACCTGACGGGAGTGATGTGGGTTGTAGATAGTTTTAGGCCACAGATAGTATGAGGTAAAATAAAACAAATGAACAAAAACAAAAGCAAAAAAATCATAGAAACATTTGACTGAAGAGAAATATAATCACTGAGTTTCACACTAGTCAACAGCTTTGCACTTTGAGATGAGACTGAGATATAAAGCATTAGAAAAGAATGATAGTCTTTTCTTCCCTGTTGGTAACTTCTCTGTGCTGCCTAAGTCAGGGAGGAGCAGGCTGACAGATACAAAAACTAACACCTTTGATTATTGGGAAACATACTATTTTCTCACTAGAAAATGAAGAAAAAAGATAAAGTTGTTTAATGTGAAGCTGACTTGAAAGCATGTACCACAATCATAATATAGTGTATCAGTATATTAAAAATGCTACTCTTTAGGACTTCTATCATTCCTCATTGCAGTTTATACTTATTGTAATAATAAAAAATTAGGACTTCTTAAGAAAAAAATGAAAAAAATTGAGTGGAACTGTATTAATGTCCTTCAGTTGATTATTTGCAACCCAGTTTCCTTTCTAATTTACCAAATGCTAATTCCATATTGTTTGTTATATACTGGGAATGATTATATATATTTAAAAAATGAAGGTTAGCTGCAAGGAGAGAAAAAATAAGTAAAATAAATGATTGACTCAGGCAACTTGAAATATCATATCAACAACACAAATCAGCAATCAACCATTATTTTTGATTATTAAGGGGGCTCTATGAATTAGATACTCTTACTATCCTTGATTAACATGAAAGAATTGAGGCTTAGGGAAGTCAAATAGCTTGCCTAAGTTTTCCCAGCTAGTAAAAGGTAAAGTCAGGTTTCAAATTCAGGTCTGTGTAAACACTTCATCTTAATTCTTCCTTCCCTTTTTCTATTGTCTTTATTATATAGAGTTTGTGTAAAATCTTTAGTCTCTTTAGAGGGAATGATCATTTATTTTGGTTACCTTCAATTAAATATTCTTAGGTGCAATGTGTTAAATAATGTTTATGATTTTTGACCCTATGGTTAGGAGTTAACTACATGTACTTAGAGGATGTCTCCCTAACCTTAGGCTTCTCTCAGAAGTTTAGTAAGGTGAGGTGAGGCAAGGCATGGGTTAGGAGCCTGAATATGTCCCTAAATCTCAGCTCTTAATTGCCCTAGTGCTCTTGGTTGCTACTTGACTTTACTCTATCCAGGGGCAAGAAAGATGCCTCATATTACATAAAGGTCAACGACATCTTTCCCAGTGTCTGATTTTAATTCATTTCCAGAGTTCTGCAAAGGTGTATTCTGAGAGCTTTTGTCAGTGTTCTTATTGCTTTTATGAATGAGATGATTTCAGAAGTTCCTGTGTTGCCATTTTCTGTGACATATTACAGATTTGTTTCTTTAACAATTTCAAGAGACGATATTCTAACTTACAAATATCAGTGTAACAATATTAAGTAAAATATTAGAAATTTGAATCTTGCAGCACTTGAAAAGTATAATATGACCATGCAATATTTGACCAGAAGATACAATCATCATTCTATATCTGAAAATTAAAAATAGAACGAACTCTATGAATATGGCTGTGATAAGTAGTTTTTAATACCTACCAATGATTCCCAACTCTTAGTATTCATGCCCTTATGTAATCTCTTTCTCTAACGGTTAATTTTATAATCAATTTGACTAGGCTAAGAGATACTCAGTTAACTGGTAAAACAATACTTCTGGGTGTGTCTGTGATAGTATTTTCAGAAGTGATTAGCATTTTAATCAGTAGACTAAGTAAAGGAGATCTGCCCTAACCAATATGAATGAGCACCATCCAATTTGTTAAAAATGTAAATAAAATAAAAAAACAGAGGAAAGGTTAATTCTCTACTTTTTCTTGGAGCTGAAATATCATCTTTTCTTGTCTTTAAACATTGGAGCTCCTTGTTCTCAGGCCTTTGTCAGACTAAATTCTACCACTAGTTTTCCTGGTTCTCTATGTTTTAGACATCAGATGGTGAGACTTTTTGGCCTTAATAATTGATTTGGCTAATTCTCATAATAAATCTACCTATTCTATTGATTCTGTTTCTATGGAGAGTCCTGACTAATACACTGCTCTTTTTGTGGGGGCTGGACCTATCAATTTCCTTCTGATGAGTAGAATAAGGCAAAAGTGATGAAATGTAAGTTGCAAGATTAGATGGGAAAACGCTTTGCCTTCCATGTTGCTTAAACTTTCTTGCTGATATCTTCTTTCACCTTCCCACTTGCTCACACTGATGAAGCCAGCTGGTATAATGTGGACTGACCTATGGAAGAGACAACACCCTAAGAAACTGAGGGCACCCTTCAGCCAATAGCCAATTAGAAACTGAGTCTTTCAGTAAAATAAACCAGAAGTAACTGAATCCTTCTAACAAGCACAGGAATATTTCCTTCCCAGACCATTCTTAAGATGATCATAACCTTGATTGCTTCCTGTCAGAGCTCCTGAGTCAGAGGACCCAGCTAAACAATGCCCAAGCATTTGACCTAAAGAAACTGTGAGATAACACATGGTTTTTTTTGTTTTAAGCCTAAATATTGGGATGATTTGTTATATAGCAATATATAGCTAATACAATAATAACTGGAAAATATATGATGGTATGTACTACTGTCTTCAGTATATTTGATAAAACTAAATATTGAGTTTTAAATGAAAGGACATAGAAAATTACTACTAGGTACATAATTCATCAATGACAAAGACTATTTCAAATTATAGCTGATATCATATTTGAAGATAAACTCTATAGAAACCTCAATCAACATCAGGAAATGAATTGTTCAGTATTTTGGATGAAATAGAAAACCACTTGAAAAAAAATATTCATTGTATGTCATATCATGCACAAAAAGACATGAAAGTGGATTTAAAAATAACATTTTTAAAATAAAAATTAAAAAGTAGGAAAAGATAATATGAGTAAACATTTACATAGTCTTGAGTTATGGAACTGTTTTTTAAATATGACACAAAATGAAAAACCTCAATGAAAAAGCTTACTATACCTGACTACATAAAATTATAAATTTTATAATGTCAGAAAAAATACAAAGGGTGCCAAAAAATGTACACACATTTTAAGAAAGAAAAAAACTGTATTAAAATTGTGATACTCAATACATACCAAAAACAAAAGATGAATAGAAGTCAGGTTTGACTTCTGCAATTACGAGAGATGCTCAAAGTGGTTACCATCAGCGTCCAGACACTTCTGATTAGGGTGAACTAAAAGTGATGCATAGATACCATCTCTTAAAATGTACATACATTTTTTGGAACCCTCAGTACATTAAAAAGTTAACAGAATATTGACCAATTGTAAAAACTTATCAGAAATACTAAGGCTTTCTATCCTTGAAAATGCCTTTACAAATAAAAAAAATTCAAGATAATTTTCAAAGGAAGATTAATTAAAAGAAATTGTATTTTACTAGATATTAAAATATTATAATAGTATATTTAACAAAGGTAACTACACAAATATATGCAGATGTAAAACTGTGCCATAGGGAGTGCCCACCAAGATTCTACATGTTTCTATACATTTTATAGCCTGTCTTATAATTAGGTTGGGTTGGGCTCAGAATTCACTAGCTCTGGACATAAACCATGAGCATAGGAGACATATGTTATTTTAAAGTTGAAACAATTTTGTCCTTATTTGGTTTTTTCATTCTTCGCCTGCCACAGTGACCTTGAAAATCATGTGTTGACAAGGAAGTGGGCAGGATGGAGGGACCTGGGTCCCAGAGGCATTGGAAGTAAAAGCATCTCTGCTCACACAAAGTGAACTTTATCAATAAATAAACTTTTGTTATGTTAAGCCACTGAGATTTTATTTTGTTTTGTTTTGTTTTTTTGAATTGGAGTCTCACTCTGTCGCTCAGACTGGAGTGCACTGGCCCCTCTTGGCGACCGCAGACTCAACCTGCTGGGCTCCGGCTATCCTTTCACCTCAGCCTTCCAAGTAGCTGGAACTACAGGCAAGCGTTACTACGCCCAGCTAATTTTTTTTTTATTTTTATTGTAGAAATGAGGTCTCGCCAAGTTGCCCAGGTGGGTCTCGAACCCGCGGCCTCAGGCAATGCACTAACCTCGGCCTTCCAAAGCGTGGTATTACAGGCTGAGCCACCTAGCCAGGCCTATTTTATAGTTTTTGCTGATTCAGCACAGACTAGCGTTATTCTGACAAGTGCAAATGCCAATAAACTGATGTTAATATTTATCTAGTGTTATAAATGTAAAAACATTAGTGGGTAAAGGATGCACTATTTCTTAAGTGGGAAATTATTTTAACCATTTCCACAATAAGTTTTAGTCAAATTAGGAAAAAATATATACATTTTTAAGTATGCATAAAAGAGTTTTTAAAAAAGAAATAGTGAATATATATGCAACATGTTTCTTATATAGTTATTTTTATTTTGCCAACTTTATATCTTTCTATGGAAAGATTACCAATTACTATGCATTACTGCAGTGTCTTTGTAAGGTAGATAACAACGATGACTATTATAATTTATCCCTTCCTAAATCTACTCTTTATCACATGACTTTGCAGTACTTCTCACTAAAGACTAAAAGTCTATTTTTTAAAATCACTTGAACATATGGCATTATGACTTGTGTTGACCAATGGAATGCAATGGATATGGTAGTATGCCAATTCTAAGCCCAGACATCATGACTTATTGTGTGTATTCCCTTGTTTGCTTTTGCCTGCTGCTGTTAATTTGAAAATATGCTCAGGTTAGCACACAGGTCCCAGGAAAAGAATAAGAGACATATGAAATAGAAGCAACCCTCAGATATGTGAACAAGCTGAATTAAGTGCAGGCTAGATCAACTTAACTTGCCAACACATGAGCAATTATTGTTTCTTGCTATATGTCACTAGTTTTTAGTATGATTTATTACACAGCAATATTGTAGAAGTAGACAACTGGTCCTCTTTCCAACAAAAACCTTGGCCATCATGTTGCCTTATAGTGATGAAATTCCTATGATGGATGTGTAAAAGAGATGCTTTATGTTATTATTTCACTAAAAGAAGGGGAATGTAAACCTGGATGAGGTATTATTGCACTAGCCTCTTCAGAATGCAATTTCAGAAAGTTTAGAAACAATTTCCCAGTCTACCAACTGTTAATTATAGACTTTGGCTGAAGTTAAGACTGGACAATGAGGGAGAGAGAAACACTTCACTTAGACTGGTGGGTTTATCAGGCAGCAAAATGTGTTTCAAATCTGCTATAAATAGCATTTTTTAAAAATGATACTACAGGAAGAAATTATTTCCATCTTCTGACAGTAGGTTGGGTGTTCGCTTTAGTTTAGATTGTGTTATGGATTGTATTCCCTTTTTGGAATCTCTGTTGTATTTTGATGAGAAGGTGGAAGATGATGAGACTTGTGAATAAATATTCTTAAATTGGAAGTCTCAAGTTATGTTGTTCATGAGGAAACGTTTCAATGCAAATAATTCAGACAGGAAGTGCTGGCAACAGTCTTCTCTGGATGTAGGATTCAAAAATATAAGTAAGTTAGAAATCTACAAACAAATAAAGAAAATAAAGCAACAGAAATAAATGTGCTATTCTGGGAAAATAACAAATCAAAGATAATAAAATAATATTGTTTCAATCAGGAGATATTGATCATGGAGGCTCCCATTCCACATTTAGCTGTATTCCAAACTTATTAATTCAATCCAAGGAACACCTTAGAACTGCAATTGATATTATTGCATTTCTCTATTTTTTCAGTTGGTGTTCACAACATTCTTATTAATGATTCCTCAACTGTGGGGTTTTCAATCTCCATGTCTGACTATGTCATTTCCTTGCTCAAAATCTCTATATTTTTCCTAGATACCTATAAAATAATGTCCACAGCTCTTTTCATCACATTTTAGATCTTTAAAACCTGCAGTGTTTCCTATTAGAGTTCCCTTGAAACTCTAAAGTAATTTGACAAATTTTATTTCACTAATCCTCTGATTGGAGATCAATCTAAATGGAAGTATTTGCTGTTCCATTCACTTGTCTTCTATTTTTTTAACTCTTTACCCTTTCTTATACTGTTTCTTCTGCCTTTAACATTTTAAATTCTCCCCCTTCTTCCCATGTTCAAGTACTACTGTTTCCTAAAAGGACAACACAAATATTCCCTAAAGATTTCTTTAATACCTCCAGCTTGTCTTCCCTCAATTCTAATGACACTTCTTGTATGTTCTTTGGTTTGTAGTAATTTGTATCTATGTATGATATCTGTTACTGGACAATTAACGCTTTTGTGAGAGGATCTACTGGACAATTAACGCTTTTGTGAGAGAATTTATGTCTGGCAAAGTCAGAGAATTATTTAGTATACAGAAACAAACAGAAAATACACTTCTTGAAGAGTTCAAAGTACTCAATAGTGTTTCTAGTCCTCTCCATAGTTAGGGGAAGCAGGTGAAAGAACATAGCCTTGGGGAATATAGATTAACAAATAATCATGGTAAGTCCTGACTCATGAATGGAGAAGAATAAGGTGTGTTAAATGAGCTCCTCAGGAGACCCCTTTCTTTCTTGGCACATATTGCGCAATCTAGTTCCTCCTTATTTATTTATTTATTTATTTTTGAGTCAGAGTCTCACTCAGTTGCCCAGACTGGAGTGCAGTGGCCGCAGTGGCGACCTGCTGGGCTCCGGCGATCTTTCCGCCTCAGCCTTCCAAGTAGCTGGAACTACAGGCGCGCGCTACCACGTCCGGCTAATTTTTTGATTTATTGTAGAGATGAGGTCTCACCAAGTTGCCCAGGTGGGTCTCGAACCCGCGGGCCCAGGCAATCCACGCACCTCAGCCTCCCAAGGGGCGGGATTACAGGCTGAGCCACCGAGCCCGGCCTCCTTATTTATTGTTTGAAAGCATTGGTGCCAGATCAGAACTTTTTCTCACTTAGGTCAGCAGAAATACATAGAGTATTATCAATTGAATTCTACAGGGTAATAACAAAGGCCTAATAATAATAAGACTTCCATGTCATCTGGGAAACCATCACTATGTCTCAAAACCCTAATGAACTTATCTGAACTGAACAGCTCTTCATGTGACAAATTAGGCACATTCTAATGCAAAATCAACGTTAAAATGCCAAGAAGTGTGATCATCAAAGTGTTGAACTTTGCAGAGAGGGAGAGAGAGAAAAATGAGAGAGGAGAATTTTTTATTTATCAGATATGAATCACAGGAAGGTGGCTCTTTTCAGGTTCCAGAAATCTTACTATTTTAGCATATTTAAGAAAAAAATTATATCAGAAAGCAGATGCATGCAAATGAAACTCATCATGACTAAAGCAGAAACTTCTGTTCCACTTTAAAATGGGAATTCTACCTGCCTAGATGACTATGAGGTTTCACAATTAAGTCCACAAACTTTCCACCATGCACTTATGTTGGCAGCACTGTACAAACAACTTGGTAAGGTATCATAACCTTGGTATATCAGTGTCTCACAGCTGTGTTCACGTTGACATGTGGAGATGTTTTGCTGACTGACATTCATTACTGTTGTTGCAGGTGTTTGTGTGGCATCACGAGAATGGTGGAGCTTGAATTAGAGCAACAAACAAATATTAAATTTCTTGCTAAACTTGGAAAGAGTAGAAGTGAAATCAGGGACATGTTAGTCCAGAGTTATAGGGATAATGCCATGAGGAAAATGGCAGTGTACAAATGGATTAAACATTTTTCTGAGGAGAGAGAAAGCATCACTGATGAAGATAGGTCAGGAAAGCTAGTGTCAAGCAGAATTAATGAAAACATTGCAAAAATTCATGGAATTGTGCATCAAGATTGTCAGCTGTCTGTGAGAAGCATAGCAGACCAAATAAACATTTGTATGGAAACAGTTAGGAAAATTTTCACTGAAAATTTTGGCATGAGAAAGGTTTGTGCAAAATTATTCCAAAGGAGCTCTTGCATCATGAAAATCTGCCAGTTGACACAGCACTGTCTATGAGGGAGTTTTTAGCCAGTAAACAAATAACTGCATTGGGAACACCTTCCTTAGTCATCTGATCTGCCCCCCATTACTTTATTCTTTATACAAATATAAAGGAAATATTGAAAGGAAGACTTTTTGATAACAGGCAGGACATCAAGGGTAATACGACAACAGCTCTGAAGAAAAATTGTTCCAAAATTGCTTTGACAGGTAGACTAGGCATTGGCAACAGTGCATAGCTTCCCAAGGGGAGTACTTTGAATGTGATTAGAGTGATATTCAGCACTGAGGTCAGCAGCACTTTTTCTAGGATGAGTTTGTGAATTTAACTGTTTAGTCTTAGTATTAATGAGTTCGTGAACTTAATTGTTCAGTCCTAATATTAATACAGAGATGCGTAATACAACCACAGCATGTCTGAGTTGAAAACTGTTCCATCATCATATTAAATCCTCTCATTTCACAATGGAAAAAATAAATGAGATAAAGAAAAGGGAAGTGATTTGTGGAAAGTTACAGAACTAGTTAGGCCGGAGCTGGAAACAAAATTTAAAATTCCTGATTCTGAAGTCAATGAAATAGAACTGTAAGTCATTATAAATTCAATAAATATTTATGGAGCTTTGAATATGTTTCAAAATCAATGTCACAAACAGCAAAATATGACATGGAGCGCTAACTACAGCATAATGACACTCATTTTCCTGTTAGAGGACCAGACGCTGACTTCTGGAGTAGCCCAAGTTCACCTTCAAATTCTCTCTAACAGAGATAATAGCAAAAAGCTTCTTGTCAACTTCTTGTTTAAGTCATTTAAAAATCTCTTTTCTCTGTACAAGTGCTGACTAATAGAAACATAATACAAGTGAGTTCTATAATTTAACATTTTCTAATAGCCAGAATGAAAGCATAAAAAAGTTGAAATTAATGTTAGTAATATATTTAAGTTAACCCATTGTATCTAACATATTATCATTTCAATATATCATTGATATTAACATTTATTAATGACATATTATACATTATTTTATTTGTACTAAGTATTCAAAATCCTGTACATATTTTATACTTGCAGTACATTTTATTTGAACAGGCCACATGTCAAGTGAGCAATAGCCACATATTGTTCCTATAGTGGACAACATAGCTCCATGCTATCTGCTAGAAACACTTGTCCCTGGTGGATTTCTGAAAAGATAATTAAAACACAACCAAAACATATTATATTTAATAATCCAATAAATTGCAAAAAGTGGAAAACCTACTTTCAGACAGATTCTTATGAACTTCAATTAAGTGTACTTCTTCTCTTAGTTATTCTGTGCCATGCCTGAGCACACTAGGTCACTGGAAAGGTTAAATGCAAAGAGACAAAAAGAACGTTAAAATAAAATATTATATTAAACCCAATAGGTTTTTAATGATTTCTGGCCTTTACTTATTCCAAGTCTTTATAATTGGGATTGAACATTATTTTCTCAGTGGCAAGTCAGAACAGATAACAACAGGACTGAAGACACTTTATTGGTAAGACATTAGGGAATAAACTGTCCATTCAAATTAGAGATTTTTTTCTATATATCACTATCAAGACTAGTTTTTCATAAAAGGGAGATCATTTTACATGGAAGGAATTGCTAAGCAGGCTAGAGGTTCGAAATTCATTACCTATTCATCACCTAGTTAATAGATGCTCATCCTCTATAACCTTGAAGAAATTCTACCACAACATTCAAATGCAGCATACAACTCATATTTCTGAGCCCAGTGCTGCAAAATATGGCTGTAAAATATTGCCGAATATTCCAAATCAGGATTGTTTTCAAAAATCCAAAGTATATGGTCACAGTAGCTATGAAGCAGCCAAATGCTGCAACAAATTTTGAATCCCAGAAAAAAGAGGCCTAACGTAATAGTAGCTACTGGGAGAAAATGCTTTCTACAAAAATCATTAAATGTCATCTTCTTAGGGTTCAGTTTTTCTGTCATTCTAAAAAAATTAATGCTGTGAGAAAAATGAGGCGCAAACATTGGGTATTTCTCGATTTTTTTCAAGTATCTTGCTTCATACATTGCCACTTGATAAAATATCACTTTTCTTTTTCTGAAAAGTGGTAAAATATTGTATTTCATTTCTATATTTATGGAGGAAATCTTACTTTACCCCTAATTTGCCTGCAATTTAAAAATCCCCTGCTCTAATTGCTAAGAGGATAAACAATGAAAAAAGTTTATATGCAATTTGGTTAACAGTAACTAAGAGTATGTGTTCAAAGGAAATATCAGAAAATGCATTTTCTCCAAAGTTTGCTTTGAAATAGTGACATCTTCAAGTTTGCAAACTTGAGTGCAGTTGTTTGGGGGTCAAACTTGTCAATCATTTTGCAGCCTACTGTGGAAATTCTGTAAATACTCAGTATTTTGATTAGGGGGCATTTGCATCTGGAGAGTTATATGAGGAATTTTTGATGAAAATGGAGGAAAGACTATGGGAGATGTCTGCTTTAACATACATCTCTGCATCTCTCATCTCCCAATTCTAATCCATGCATAATTCTACATGTTTTTTCTAGATTGATGCTGAAGTAGAAATATACATTGAGTCCAAAGGCTGTTGAAACTAAGCCCTTGCTGTGCTGGAGTCCACACAAAATTAGAGGATGAATTTGTTGTTCTCTGGCTTGAACTCAAGCCTGATGATCTACTGCAGAGCTCGTGAGTGAGAATAGCCAGAGGAGATATGTTAGTCCTTCTACAAAATGGGCAGTGGTCTCCTGAGCTCTCACTTTGCTACAGAAGAAGTTTATAATATGCACTTTGCAACTGAGGAGAGAACAGAACAGAAATATATTCTGCTGGTAACTCAGCAGGAGATTAAATATCTGCCACAGCAACTGGAATTACCATGCCACACGAAAAAAGGCAAGTTTGTCAGTGCTTAAGATACCATACAGCTTGATCAAATCTCTGAGAATAAATATATACATAAGTAAGCAATGGAAAATAAGAATTCATTTAAGATGATTCAGTGACCAGAAAAGAATGACAGACAAAGCAAAGGGAAGAGATTGCTAGTGAAATCAAACTGCTGGAAGAGATGGGTGACAATAACAATAATAACAGTTTTAAAATAAACTCAATTAAAGCATGAAAAGACAGTGGCACAACAAAAATATCAGAATTTAATTTAAAAATTCAATTGATGAAATGAAGGAGTGATGATACTATTGAAATCAAAATTATATGCCTGAAAGTTCAAGTAGAAGAATCTCAATTATAAATGTTGCTGGTAAACTGGATATCCACATTAAAAAAAAAAAAGACTGAATCTCTACCTCCCACCATATTCCAAAAAATGGCTCAAAATAGATTAAAGACTTAAATGTCAGTTATAAAACTACTAAAAAAAACATGAGGGACATACCTCAAAGCATAGGTGTAGATGAGAAATTTTTGTACAAAATCTCAAAAGAACAAACAGCAAAATAAAAAAATAGACAAATAGAATTACATCAAACTGAAAAGCTTCTGCACAACAAAGGAAGCAACAGATCAAAAAGACAATCTTCAAAATGGGAAAAAAATTTGTAAATTATGTATCTGCAAGGGGTTAATATCTGGAATGCATGTGAAGCTCAACTTCATAAAAAATGAATAATCTGATTTTTTAAATGGGCAACAAATTTGAATAGATATTTCCCAAAAGAAGACATACAAATGACCAGAAAGTATATGACAAAATGCCAAACATCACTAATCATTAGGGAAATAAAAATCAAAACCACAATGAGATATCATTCATATCTGTTAGAATGGCTATTTTCAAAAATACAAGGAAAAAAACCACAAATGCTGGTGTATATGTAAAGAAAGCGGAATTCTTATACACTGTTGGTGGGAATGTAAATTATGGTGCACAATATGAAGTCTCCTCAAAATATTAAAAAAACAACAACAATATGATTCAGCAATCCCACTACTGGATTTATCTAAAGGAAATAGAATTATTACATCAAAATATATCTGCATTCCTGTATTTATTGATTTATTTATAATAGCTAATATACAGAATCAACCTAAATGTCCTTCAGTGGATGAATGAATAAATAAATTGTGGTGTATATACACAATGGATTTCTATTCAGACATAAAAACAGAATGAAATTCTTTCTTTTGCAACAACGGGCATGAATCTAAAGAACATTATGTTAAGTGAAATGAACCACACATAGAAGGACAAATACCTCATTCATATGTGGAATGTTGAAAAAAGTAGATCTCATAGAAATAGATGAGATTAGTGACTCAGAAAAAATCCTAATGTTCTATTACACAGACAATGAATATAATTATCAATATTATATATTTTAAAATTGCTAATAGAGAGGAATTTAAATGTTTTAACACAAAGAGATAAATTATTATATGTCAATTGTCCTGATTTTGTTATTATACAATATATGTGTATATAAGGACATCACACTGTACTCACAAAATATGTGGAATTATGTGTTAATTAAAACTAAAATAAAACTAAAATAAAAAGTGCAAACCTGGCCAGAAAAGCTAAGGAACTTTGACTGGGTGCGGTGACTCAAGCCTGTATTCCCAGCACTTTGGGAGGCCAGAACAAGAGGATTGCCTGAGCCTGGGTGTTTGAGACTAGCCTGGGCAACTTGGTGAGACCTTGTCTCTACAATAAATCAAAAAATAAACTGGGCATGGTAGTGCGCGCCTGTAGTTCCAGCTACTTGGAAGGCTGAGGTGAAAGAATTGCCTAAGCCCAGCAGGTAGAGGCTGCAGTGGCTGTGAGTGTGCCACTGCACTCTAGCCTGGGCAACAGAGTGAGACTCCAACTCAAAAAACAAAAACAAAAACAAAAACTAAGGAACTCTGATCTTGGACAATTAAATTGATAGGAGTTCCAGAAAGAGAAAGATTAAAATAGATGAAGAAATAATAATTAGCTAAATAATTGAAAAGATTTGAGTGTACCTATTGAAATGATTTGGGAGTTTCCAGAAAGAACTCATTAAGGACCATGCAAATAGGTATATCCTGATTTTTTTAAATAATGGAATATATGGAAGTAACGTTAAAAAATCAGGCTAATATTGGACTTGTCACCTTAAATGCCAAAAATTAGAGGTAGTGAACTAATGGGCAAACTACCGAGAAAAAGGTAGTGTGATCCACAAATCCAGGTAAGATATAAATCACCTGTCAGATAATATATCACCCACAACTCTTTCTGAGTAATATTTTCAAGAAAGAACACTAATGGACTCCAATACAATATTTTGTGAACCAAAACAAAAGCCTTAAGAGAAGAAACAATGATAAAAGGAAACAGGTGACCAGAAAAACTGAAATATGCACAAGTAAATCTAAATGGAATATTGCAGAGTGATTATGAATATGCAGTATACCTGCTACACAAGGAATCAAAAATTATAAAACACACTGCAAGATAAATCTAATCATAATCTGGAAATAAAAGTATTATCTCAGAAAAACTGAGGGAAGGATGAAAATGGGAGCAACAGTCAAATTTTAAA
This sequence comes from Tarsius wallacei, assembly GCA_963574415.1. Taxonomy (NCBI): domain Eukaryota; kingdom Metazoa; phylum Chordata; class Mammalia; order Primates; family Tarsiidae; genus Tarsius; species Tarsius wallacei. The sequence goes on along the minus strand of CAUYQG010201669.1, from coordinate 11,075 downwards.
TTAGGTAAATTATGAGAAATAAGGGGGAAAACACAAAGGGAAGGATAAATACAAATCATAGAATAGGATGGCAAAAATAAGTTCCAATGTGATAGTAGTTACAATAAATGTAAATAGATTAAACTCTAAAACTATTTCCTGAGGACCAATCTAAAAATAAAGTTTTATACAGATACCACCTGTTTGCAAATTATCTTTGAACGTTTTTGCCCTACAATGGCAGAGTTGAGTAGTTGGGAAAGATGCCTTATGGCCCACAAAGCTTAAAATATTTACTATCTGACCCTGTACAGAAAAAGCTTACAACATCTCTTCTACAATCATAAAAAAGAGAAGCAATGATTGGATTAATTTTAAGGCACATATCCAGCAAGATATTGCTTAGAGCAAACACATTTGGAACAAAAGAATAGAATGAATGAAAATAACTTAAAATACTGGAATAGGTAAAATGAACAAATGTGAACCAAAATAAAGGCAAAACTTTTTCTTTAATTTAAAAAAGTTTATTATACACCAGTAAATGGTTAGGAGATCAAGGAGAATGTATAATGACTATAAGCATGTATACACTTAAAAACATAGCTTTGAAATAAAGCAGGTGATAGAACTGTGCAGCAAAATAAGTAAATTGGTAAATGTGCTTGGGGATTTTAATGCACCGCTCTTAGACACTAGTATTTCAAGCAGATAACATTTGAAATAATGTAATCAACTGCATATTTGTTTATGTTTAAAAGTTACCTTGAGTAAACAAAAAATGCACTTTATTTTTAAGCACATAAGGAATATACTTATTAACTATATTAGACTGCTTTGTAGTATGTATCAAATACCTTAAAAGTGTGCAAATCCTTTAACCCAGCACCTTCCCCGCTAGGGATTTTCCTTTGAGAAATAATCAGATTTGCACACAAATATATTTTCACAGTATTCATTGCAGCATTGTTTATATTATAAATATATTGGTAATAGCTCACTGTCACACAATAAAGCACTGGTTAGACAAATCACAGTGCATTCACATGTGATTATTTCTTGTACATGAATAAAAAATTACTAGTTCCAGTACAGGCACAAAGAAAAGTTGTATAACCTGATGCACAGGTCCAGATAACGGGAAATGCCATGCTTATGAATAAATGTTAAATAATAATTATTTTAGAACTTGGAATTTTGAGGTCAAACCTTGATAATGGTACTTTTTTTTCAACATCAAAAGGGAATTTTTTTTTAATTTTAAAGATGTGGGGTACAATTCAGGGTTAGGTATATAAATGTTCATTATGCACGTACCCTTGTTAATGAGGTATCACCCCCTCCCTTCCCCAGGCAGATTCCAACTACTGCCAATCCCACTTCCCCACTACCCGCCCTTCCCCCCCGCAGTTTCCCACGATGGCCAATCCTTTTCTTATGGTATTATGATGATTGTTGAAGCTCCGATTATGAATGAGAACATGTGGCACTCAGTTCTTTGTTTCTGTGATAGATCACTCAGTATTATTGACTCTAGGTCCATCCAGGTTGCTGTGAAGTTTATGATTTTGTTCTTCCTTATGGCTGCATAATATTCCATCATGTATATGTACCACGTTTTTTTTTATCCAGTCCTCTTTTGATGGGTAGCACGATTGGTTCCATGTTCTTGCTACTATGAACAATGCTGCAATAAGCATACATGTGCAGGTATCTATTTTATAGAGTGATTTGACTTCTTGAGTAACAAAATTATTCCCTTTTAAGGTTTTATGTAATGCTTTGGGGGCACTTCTCTGAATTTCCCGGCAGAGGTCAGGATAAAAGCCTAGAAGCTCTCTTGCTTAGAACTTCATGGAATTAACAAATTCTTGTCGCGAAGTCCATAATTCTGTTCTTCTTTATGATTGTGTAATATTCCATTGTGTATATGTACCCCATTTTTTTGTCCAGTCTAGTTTCGATGGGCAGGACGGTTGGTTCCATGTTTTTGCTATTGTAAATAGTGCTGCAATAAACATGAAAGTGCAGGTATCTTTTTTGTAGAGTGATTTAAGTTCCTCCAGGTATATTCTCAGAAGGGGGATTGCTGGGTCGTATGGAAGGTCAATTTCTAGCTCTTTTAGAAGAAAAGAACTGAGTGTCACATGTTCTCACTCATAAGCAGACCCTGAACATTTATCATAATACTATAAGAAAGAGATTGGCAGTAGTCGGAAACTGTCCACTAAGGGGAAGAGGGAGGGCACATAACATCAAGAAGGGTACCTAATCTCAAACCAGGTGAAGTAGGGACTCAAGGGAGACCCAAACTTTACTAGTACAATGGCCGTTTGTATACCTAATCCTGAATTGTATCCCACATCTTTAAAATGAAATTAAAAGAAAAACTCAGAGAAGAAAAAAACAAAAAACAAACAAAAACCAAATTCTTGCATCTGTCATCACCTGGAGCATATCCCCCAATGGACAGAATAGAAAAATTCAGAAGCTACCTTATCTCTGATATGTCCTATGTTTATCCATCCTCTTATCTTTTTTAGCCTGATAAAGCTTATGAGTAGAGGTAACAGATGTCCTTAAATTTCATTTTCAGCATTCCTCAAACTTGTTCAGATCTTCTTTGGCCAACATCTAAGACAAGGAAAATGAGGAAGCCATTAATAATTATGTTATTTTATTTTTTGTAGCAAAAGTTTATTAAGAAATATTATGTTCAAAAAGCAAGTAATAAAAAAGCATTCTAGAATGAGATACTATGTTTTCTTTTATTTAGTCAATCTTTATTTTTTATTTTAAAATTTTTATTATAGATTCAGGGGTTACACATGCATATATTCATTACATGAACATATTGTGTAGTGGTGGGGACTGTGTCTCAGGAGACTATTACATTATAGCTATTTTTAAGACATACACATAGAGAAAAAAAACAAAAAAAATGTATACCTGCTTGTTCACAGTTCTCCAGAAAGAAAATTATAATTATTTCTATTATTTTAGTCTTATGTATTTACTACGTCAAAAATTAATATGTATTACTTTGCTAATCAGGAAAAATAATGTTATTTCACAAATATAACTAAATAAAAAAGAGTGCTAAAATTTAATATCTTTTTATGGTAGTTCCTAATTAGTCCACTTTTTTTTCAGAAACACACTGGCAAATTCCCACTCTGTTTGATGGGAATTATAGAGGCCTATGGGGGAAGGGAAGAACTGATTCAATTTTTAATTTTAATAACAATGTCATGGATAATTTCTAATTTCTGATTATAAAACTAACATAAGCTGAATTTATTTAGGAATATAATTCATATAAATGAGTTTACACACATAAAATTAAAGCTCTCATTTTAAACAAATAAATAATTCAAAATAATTCAAGACAGTTAATATAAAATCCTTAAGATTAAACCTCTTAATTTAAATAGCGAAAATATATTACTTCCATTAGAATATTGTTTTCTTGGAAAATAGAACATACTTCATACAAGAAGAAAAAAAAGTAGACTGGTGACCTGGATTTGCTAAATATCTTTTTGTGAGTTGGAAAAGTCAGATTTATGTCTATATCTTTCATCTGAATATTAATATAAATTTATATAGATAATACATATTTTTCTAGAGAGCAGTCTTCTGAAATATATCACCATTTCAAAGTTTATTCTCTGAGCAGATTATATTTTCCTTATGCATAAAATGAGGAGTTTGGAATAAATGATCTCCGATGATTGTTTAGCACGTCAACTGTCCTCCTACAGATACACCAGTCCCATGCAAAAATCTGTGTTGATATAATGTCACCTCAGTCTTATACAGAGATTCGAAATACTAACTGAAGAAGAAACTTTTTCTTGAAGAGACCCTTTTCTCTAATGTGACCCAATGACCACATTAAAATATCCCTCAATTATAAATCACAGCAGGGTCACCCAAAGGAGGGCTTCTTGTTCCATAGAGACTGGAATTATTTTGAAGAATCCCTATAAAGAATCTTCTGCCACTTTCAGTCTCACCAACACTTGAAATGGTTTCCCAGGCATTATGCCCTTGAAGGTCCTCCTATATATCTAAATTTACTAACTTACATCATGATTTTACATTTTAGTTTTATAGGTAAATTTATACATGGGCTTCATTTGTGAGCAAAGGATTGCATTCTATCGTTTTTCAAAAGTATCTAAGGCTATAAACATTTATCACTTTTCATAATTTATCAAAATACGCTATGTTTATTTTTTATTTCTGTAATACAAACCTAAAATTTAAATCCACAAAAATATAATTAACTTATTTGAATTGCATTAAACCTCCTCACTATATCTAGGTGAACAATATCATGGTGAATTCTATATCATTACTACACCAATAAAATGAACATTTTAAAATTTAAAGTGTTACCTAGAACAAAAGGCCAATGCTTCCAAGTTAATTAATGCTTAATTATTTTACAAATTAAATTAGAATTTCTAATACTGCAGCTCACAGTCACAATATCATTTAGTGATTTTGATATGATTAATGTCAACACTATGACTATTAAGTGATCTAATTAATGATTATCTACTTCTTTAATATCTTACCAATGAAAGCTAAAATGTACAGTTTTATCCCTTTTGCATGTGATCTTTTATCTTTAGCTCATTCCATTGAATGAATTCTTTAATCCACCATTGTTGGACACATAATCTAATTTGGGTAATATATTTCTCTATTTCTTTATCGCCTAACTTGTGCTACCTCATTATTTCTTTAACTGCAACATCAACTGTAATGAATTTATTAAGAGAGATAAATGTTATTATAATGGTAAATAGTCATTGCATTATTGGATGGTTTCTAATAGTTAAGTAAAACACTTCTTAATTGACAAATATTAATTTTAGAAGGCATGTCAATTCTCCTAGTCTAGTAATTTTGAAATTCCTATAGTGAATGTCTCCTGCCTGCGTAAATCTGAAGGGAACAATGCTGGCAATAATTTTGAGGCTGGAGACATCAGGTCTAAGATACTTGGGCATTGAGAAACCTTCCTCAACCTCCCTCAGAAACTCTTGATAGTATAGTATAGAGTCCAAACAGATTCTATGGAAAGGTTTTTATTTCCAAAAGGATTGGCCGTACAAGTCCAGGTTGAATAAAAATTTGATGTAGCTTTAAAGGGACCAAAATGTCTCTAGAAAATGTTGGAACACACATTTCCACAAACTTTACCTATTGGTAAGTCAGGTACCACAGATTACTATAAAATAAACCTCCGAAACTGTGTCATTGATGCTGCTTTGCATACTCTATGAAAATGACATCAGACTGAAGTTAAATATTTGGTTCTGCTATCTAACTTTACTGTTTGATGAGAGTCTTGCCTTGCTTTTTGTGTTTAATTTCTCATGATCTGGATAGTGACAGTGAAACAGTGTAGTGCTAAGTCATCATCATTGCCAGACAACTTAGGTTCAGCCATAAGTGGGCCACAGGCTGTTGCAATAACCACCATTACAAGAAAAATATCTTTAAACCACAAGTCAAAGCACCAGTTAAAGCCTAATTGTTTAAAATAATCTGTGTAAACATAGATCTAACATTAATCAAATGCTAAGTGTGTGCAGACATAAAGTGTACTGCCCAGCTCTCCCTTCAAGGAAGGAAGTGCTGCCCATCTTCAGGAAGGATGGTCAGTACACAGACTCCAGCTGTGAGCTTCTTCAGAGTCTGTCTCAGCTGCAGAGAGCCACCTTGCCTGAGGTAACACCAGAGTAGCCAATATCTGATGTCTGAAGAAGGTGGCTTTATACTCATAAAACCTTAATTCTGGGTCAATGCCTGGTATCTTTGATGGGCAATGCTCTCTCAAGAGCTCCCAGTAAAGTTGGATGAGGCTTTGTTGAGCCTGTTGCAGTTCATTCTCTTTCTCTACCAAATCCTGCTTCTTCCTCCTCCCTCTCACAGCTATTGATCCTCAATAAACATCCTGTACCACAAACACTCAACTTTAAAGTCTGTTTTTGAAGATCTCAATTTACAGCAATGTATCAGGATACACACACACACACACACACACACACACACACACACACACACAAACACATGCATGGATATATGCATTGTAAATCTTAAGTTCTGTTTACAACATTAAGGCAAACTAAAGATCTCTTCTGCAAATCAACTAAAAATCATGTTTAACCTATGTTTAAAAACGTTTCAAATGTATCGCCCGTCAAGAAAATGAGGAAAATCCATACAGGTCAAAAATAAAGACAAAGTCCTCTCCAGGCACAGATCCTTATAGGAAGTTCAGTAGAAACTTCCAAAATACTTAGGAAAGAACAGTTGATGCAGCAAAAGAATTTAGAATTGATAAAGTTCCAAGGTAAAAATACTGGAAATAAGGAAAGATATTGCGGTAGAGTCTATAAATGTTTACCAAATGTTCAAGTGTTTCCTTTATAGTCTTCCTTCCTGTGGAAGGATACATTGCTGTTCTTTTGAATTCAGGAGCTGCCATGTGACCTGCTTGGGATAGTGAAATGTGAGTGATATGTGTGTCTGTTCTGGGCAGAAGTTTTAAGAGAGTTGTTCACTTTGTCTCCTTTCTTTCTGTCATGATGACTGACAGTATTCCAGAAAGAGGATACTCCTTCAACCGTATTCCCAAAGTAAAGATGACATAGCACTGAGAAGTAGCCAATTCACAGTATACTTGTAGCATGAGTGAAAAATAAATCTTTATAACTGCAAACAACTGAGATTTAGAAGCCATTTGTTACTGAAGCAAAATCACGTGAATCTTAAAAAAAGAACTTCTCATTTTATTCAGAATTTACTGGAGATACTATGTCAGTTAACCTTCAAATCTACCTTGCTAGGCAAATAATTATTTCAGTTGGTGCTTTTGTTTGCAACCAACACAAACTAAATCTAATAACATAAGCAGAAAAACAGTTTGTTAGAGAGATATCAGACTTCTTTTAGAATCCATGAGAAGAACAAACAACCAAGTGAAGAATATATGGGAATAAGCAAGAAAGGAAGTGCTCACCCAGAATCACACAAGACAAGCAGTCTTCTTAGGATACCACTGCAAGCACTATCACTACTGAGCACTCTCTGTCACATTACTGACCTCTAGTCTCTGCCACAAACATACAAATAGGTGTTGACTTTCTCTATGCCTTAGTATACTGCCCAAGTGTTAAAGCTCCTAATAGAAGCATCCAGATGGCTAAGCTATGTTCCGAGTCTATGCCAACAAGTTGGCACTAGAATAGCATCCTTCATTCAGCTTTCAAGTGAAATGTGGGGCCCTAACTCTCATTTCTGCTTGGATTATGCCAATAAAGGATATTTAGGTGCTGAGCAGACAAAAGTGACAGATGTAATATTATTTCTAAAACAGACCTTAGCAAATCGAAGTTTGGAGAGTTTAAGCGACCATTTTTAAATCACACACCAATAAGGATTTGTATCAGTTAGAATTATCTCAGCTGCAAGTAGTCAAAATCCCCAATTCAAGCATTTAAGGATCTGTCATTTCATGAAAGAGGTATTCCAAGTGAAGGAAAGAATTCAAGGTTGGCTGGATCAGTTATTTCATGATGTCATTAATTTATGTAATTTCTTAGTATTCTTGTCCACAGCCTTAGCTTCATATTAATGCTAATAGCCCTCATGGTTATAAAATGACTGCAAGAACAATCAAAATTACACACTTCTGTGTTCATTTGCTACCAGAGAAATTGTAACATGATCCCCTTATTGCTTCTTTCTTGCTGGGCCAATTTTGTCACATGTTAATCTCTGAAAATTGCTACAGACTGATTAGCTTAAGCTTGGCTTCATGAAAATATTGGGGTTAAAGGGAGAGGCTACTATAATTGATTGGTTTATTATTCACCCTGTAGCTAATGAAGAGGGTACCTTTTTTTGTAAGTCACATACAATTTATGTAGGAAGGCAAATTATGGTCCTCTGAAGAAGAAAGAAGGGGGAAATAAATTGTCTGTTGGCAACCAACAACGATGTTCTGCCTACTTTTAATACATTTTCAAATGTGCCCACACCTACATAAGATTTCCTCAACTAAATCTAGAGAGGGGTTAACTAAATTCTCATTTGGATAATGCACTCAACTCTAAGTCCATGATTGTAAGTGATCCAGGTCTAAATGGTATTATACTGACATTAATCACACTGATATACTATGATGGAGAAAAAACTAGAACAACTGCAATAAAATTACTTATTTTTGGAAAACAACAATGGGGGAAAGTTAATTGATAATTCTTCCCCAATAAAATATATCATATCCTGCCAGTCAGAAATAGAGAGGATGCCTTTGTCTTAGAAGTGAACTGAATTCTCTGATTAGCTAAGTTGAATTCCCTTAGTTCTATTTTCTAGGAGATTCTTCTTCACTGATTTTCCTCCAAAGTTAAATTTGGGATTATTATTTTTCATATTTTTCCTCATAGAGAGTTGAGTAGTCTACTTTATATTGGTGCAAGCATACAAACCAAAGGACTAAGGTTTTTGGCTAGGATTTTTGTTTCATTGGCAGTATACCACACTTATACTTTCACTGGGCTTTCTGCCTATTTACTTTCAGTCGTCTCCTAGCTAGGAACTCCATCCTGAGATATTGTCAAACCATAGACTTTGAGTGTGAGAATATAACTTCCCTTGTTAAATCTTTCAAAGCACTACAGTCAACTTAAATTTAACTATTATAGGGCATTCTTGAAGACAGCAAGAGCTAATATACTCAAATATCCAAAATTTATTCTACTAATACATTTTATGTAAAAACATGATGAATTTCAAAGCAAAGCATATGGCAGTTTAACAAAATGTGTTTTAATCATGCCACATAACACATGCCAACTACTTGCCACTCATTCATTAATTTAATAATATTTATTTAATACCTAGAGTCTAAATCAGCAATTAGTATAGTAATGCTGGATGACAAACAACTGTAATAACTCAGGTAGACAAAAATATCCATTGTTTTGTCACCCACAAGTCTGCAAAGTCAGCTAAAGCAGAGTTGATTCAGGCTGAAGACTGAGGTTAGGTATGCTTTACAGTGTGTCTCATTCTGGTATTTAGGATGAAGATGCAACAACTAGATGGGGCATGTTTTTTCACATGGCAATGGCAGTAGACAAGAAGACAAGCTTAACTCTGAAAGTACATTTCAAACCTCCACTCATATCTGCAAACATCTCATCATCTCACTGACAAAAGAAAGAAAACAACTAAGCTGAAAGCAGTGGAGTGGATAAGTATAATCTACCATATATGAATTGGCTTGTGTGATTATGGAAGCTGGGAAGTGCCACAATCTGTTTTATACAAAATGAAGAGCCAGGAAAGCTGGTGGTGTAGTTCTTGTCCAAGTCTGAAAGCCTGTGGGCTGGGAGCAGCAATAGTATAAGTCCCAGTCCAAGGGCAGAACAAAGCCAATGTCTCAGCTAAAGCAATCAGGCAAAGAGTAAACTTTTTCTTAGCCTTTTTGTTCGACTTAGGCCCTCTAGAGAGTGACTGATGACCACTCATACTAGTGAGGGCAATCTGCTTTACTCATTCCATCAATTCAAAGGATGATCCTCATCTAGAAACACTTTCTCAGACATACCCCAAAATAATGTTTAACCCAATATCTGGATACCAAGTGACCCACTCAATTTGTCACATAAAATTAACCATCCACCATAAGGCCATGACAAGGACAAAAATGTATAATATTACTACAGGTAACTGAATAATCAGGACCGGTAATATAACCCATCACATCAACTATGAAGCAAGCATTGTCACAAGTACTGAGGAGAAAGCAATGCTCAAAACTGAGAAATCCACAGACTTCTGGAGTTTGAATTGCAATGACCACAATTGTAAGTATATTTATAAAATGTTATACAATGTTACAAATGTTAATGGCAGAACCTTAGTGGTGGGTAGACAGTGAAATGCTTGAAAAAGTAAAGCAAGTTTAGGGATTTATAATGTGCTATGAATTTGTGATTTTTTGGATAGAGTGGTAAGGGAAGCATCAGTGAAGAGCTTATATTTGGGCAGAGATCTGACAGAGGTGAGGAATGGAATCAAATGTAAATCTTGGGGGAAATGTTGCCAAGTAGATGAAAAAGCAAGCTGAAAGAAATTTAAGATGAGACATGACCTGTTGTGTTTTAGGAGCAGCAAGAAAGTCAGCATGTCTTGGAAGAGTGATAATTAATAACCCCAGAGAGTTGGTCATCAATCTGATCACACAGAGCCTAGTGACCATGATAAGAACTTTACATTTTATTAAAAGGTTATGTGTAAAATAACAAGGTTTTCATATAAAGAGATGTGAACATTTTAATTCATTAATAAGAGAAGAAAGAAGAACCAGTGCAAACACTATTTGACAAGCAAGGATTTATGTAGCCAGGCAGAAAATAAATGCCCAAGGAGTTCCTTACAGTATATGGTTGTATATCTTTCTATGAATAAATAAAACCATAACACTTTAGATATTACCTTTTTTATCATGCTATGCAATCAGCTTATCAATTTTTTTAAAAACATTACTTTTCGTTATACCTGAAGACTTTAACTATCTAGTGGAAATATTGGGTACTACACTGAGATCACATAAAGTTTCCGAACAAATAAATGAAGAGGGGAACTTTGGAACTGGCTTTCCTCTCCATCTGATAATTCTTGTAAACTATTAATAATCACATTATCGATTTCTAGGTTTGCCTTTACCCTTGAAAGATTCTAAACTAACTGCAATGTTGACCGCTGTGGCTGATTATTAGCTAAATAACTTTTGAAAAGGCTACAATCGGATGAGAATGTGTGTCAAATGAAAATCAATCAGGCTTCTTAGAACATACTATCACATAACATTGACCTATCAAGCAGTTAACACTTTGTAATTTTCCAAGTTGAGATAAAGTTTTCTTTCACAAAAGGCATCTAAGGGAGCAGAATGTTAATATTTATGAATTCTATTTTATTTATTTAGTTTATTTTTTATTATAATTCAGGGTTAGGTATACAAACATTGATTATGCAGGTACCCTTGTTGATGAGGTATG